>BPLR01015696.1:0-125197 GCA_021605095.1 Caerostris extrusa | reverse complement strand
ATAATATCTTTATAGCATTTATAAATTTCTGCGTTGTACGCAAATGTTCTCCAACAATCACTTTCCACAACACCTCCAAGAATATCCCTCAAAGTCTTGCGCTCAAATGTACCCAAATGGGCTTCATCAGATCTTGCCAAAGTCAAGTTTCAGAGCCATAGACCAAAATAGGTCTATGTATAGGTTTTATATATAAAAAGAATTTAGTTTTTCTGCTAATAACAAATTCTGTTTACGAATAATTTTCGAATCATTGCTTTGGATTTGTAAAATATAAGAAAGGATGACTGCTATTTAAATTCGAATATATTTTAAAAGCTAATTAAATAATTTATATGACTTAAAATTTTTGTATAGATATCTTAAAAACTCATAAGTCTTTTTGCACTATATTGCGAGGCTTAAATGACTTATTAATAAGAGCCTATAATGAAAAGCTATAAAAATGAAATACTAAGAAATCCAAACAACTCAATTATATCAAACGTCGAATAATTTTTTTATATTAATTATCCCGTGAAAGGACTTAATTAACAGCTTAGTTCATGGCACTCTGCTAATAATTATTATAATGATAATGTGGTATCATCATCATCATCTTCATAGAATCCGAGTCGAGTAATGGCTTCTGAATTTATATGTTGGTGCCCTAAAGTATCTCTCAACCTGTGACATCATTTAATAGGATCACTTTGATGCAGGATTCATCTCAACTATAAATCAACGAATTGTCGCACACACCCGAAAAAAATAAAAAAAACATCGCCAATTTGATATGCCTTACCCATCCAGCGATTTACATTCACTTTGCATGATGTTGCCATTCCGGCGTATTTAAATATCCACTATCAATTACATCCGAAAAAATTAATTACTTGGCATACAAAAATCCATCCTACGCAAGGCAAAAGAGTTACACCATTCCAAAAACAACACCGCGGGAATGGAACACATAAGAATTTCAACAAGATCGTTATAATTTGTGGGCCATGGTAGGCGTCTATCCAGGTACTGGAAGTCGAAGAACGAAAGAAAGAATAAAAAAGAACGTCGCTGGAATTGGCGGGAAACCGGACGCTCCCCCAGTCGTTTATGTATTTATTCATTTCTCAGCCGTTGGCAACACCGAAAGCGCGCCCTCTCGCTGGTTTCAGAACCGAAATGGCACTTTTTACGATTTCCACCGCATGTCGAGAACTAATTTTACGACTCGAGCGCACGAGATAACGGCCCTAGAAGAATAGATAAGGACAGGTAAAGAAGTTTTCGTTGTTCCCCACGGCACTTCTCCTGCAGGTCGAAAAAAAGAGATGTTTGCAGGTAGAACCAGATAGCATCGGTTTAGAGGTGATTTATTGGCAATAGACAACTTAACAACTCGTATAAAAAGATCGTAATTCGTCATTCGACTTGTTCGCCTTTTTCTTGGATGTGACGTTTTTTTTTTTTATTGGTTTCTGATTAGTCAGGAAAAAAAGTTACCTTGTCAAGCGATTTCCCAGTTTTGTTCAAAGTAGTGATTCCTTTCTTCTTTGCCCCTTTTTCCTTTCTTTTTTTTTTTTATTGGATGGGCGTTGCAATGTTTGGTTACTTGAAGCAAATAATTTCCCTTTCGGCAATGGATTCCTGTACATTGTATATCATGGAGGTAAATGTGGGATTCTTCTTTCTCAAGGTTCCACGGTTGCAACAACTGGATAGTTTGGCGGTTTAGGGGAGTTATTAAGGTGATTAATTGCTGGATTTTAAGCAGTCATCACTTTCAGAAGGGGGAAAAAAAATGGTCTGTTTATTGCCCAACTGTTGTGATGTTACACATTTTATGAGGAAATGGCTTAAGGCATTGCTATTCAGTGTCTGAGCAAACTTGAAAGAAGGGAAATGTAAAAGATTTGGTTTGGTTTGGTTTTGTCGCTTTACAGTCACTTTGGGCTAATTGGACAGGGACCTACAGTTTAATGTGGATCCCGAACTACTAACAAACATCCATACCTCTGCCAGGATTGGAAACTGAAGCATGTGGTACCAAAGGCCAGAGGGCTAGCCAATTGGCCACCAGGCCGCGAAGGCAAAAGAAGAAATGTTATTCTGTGGAACAAAATACCAGCATGATTTTTAAGAAGAAAATTTCAATGCAAAAATTTTTACAGATTTAATAAGAGGATAAATCAGGTTTGGTGACAATTTCTTTTCAGATCTCTTTTTTTTAAAAAATGCGACGAACAAAAAAACTCCACAATCTCCTTTAAAAAATTAAAACCCCACATATATACTATATGACTAATATTCATAAAAAAATAATAAAATGTGAAAGCCATAAATTAAACAGACCGCAAGGGGAGTAGAGGGGTGGACAAGCTTAAGCGTTCTTATCTGAGTTTCTATTTTGTAATGCGAAGAAAAATAAACTTTGTCAACTAAGGATTGTAAGAATGAAATATTCCAACCAAACACAGGTGTAAGGTGCCAATATTGAAAAGACGTATCGGATATTATACAATGACTCTTCAATATACGTATTTCAAAACGAACACAAAAAATAACCACGTTCATGTATTTTGAAACGAAAATAAAAATGTAATAATAATGAATAAAGAATTATTTTGCACATCAAATTTTTCCTTGCACGTTTTCGGTATTACTTTAAAAAAAAAAAAAAAAAAAAAGTGGTCAGGATAAAAAGTTGTAATTCATTAAATGTGACAAATAAAACATAAATACACGTCCACGCTACTTTTTCGTGTCAAAATGAATAAAAAGAAAACGCAAAATCATAAATCAAAATACAACGTCTTAAGCTTTAAATCCAACTGTCTTATCTTGTCTTTTATTCCTTGATACAGTAAAAGAAAATATGTCCACCCCCAGATTACTGGAAGAAAAAAAAAATTGAAAGGAAAAAAAAAAGCACGTGTATAACTCGAATTGTGTCTGTATGCAACATAAATCCTGAATATTAAAAACTAATACATTAAAGTTGTGTTGAGGCAAATACAATGAATTTTTCATACGTTGTATGTCATGAGATCTATTAGTAATTATTAATCAAATGGTTTCATGAATTTTTAATAGTATTCGATTTTTTTCTGATATTATAAAATTTATGTATATCAATAGATTAAACTGGGGTGCTCATATATTTAGGGTGAATGATTTAACCCTGTAGAAAGGCTCGTTTGGGTAAAGCCATAGGGACAAAAGAGGAAGAGGACGACCCAAGTTGTGATGGATAGACGCAGTTGAAAAAGATTTTTGCTGTACTAAGGTTAATTGGAGTACCATAGTTAGCCAGAGGAATACACGGAAATCTCTTCAAGGGAAAACCTTGGCCCACTATGGGATGCCGTGCTATAGATGATGATGATTCGATTTTTCATTTAATTTCATAAATGTATAGCCTCAATTTTCATTCTTTTTCAAAAAGTATGTATGGTACGTTAATAAACTTAAAAACATACCATACATACAAACATACATTATTAATCGTTTGAAAACAATTGCATGAAAATCAATAAATGTTTTCAAAAAAATTTATTTTATTTATTGAAAAAATAAATTATTTATAGGAATAACAATGAGTTAGTACCAAATTATCAAATAATTATTAAATCATCACAATTCTTTTAAGACTGGAATTGCATCTATCGCAAAAGAATACAATTTTTAAAAAAATCTTTTTTACGATAAAAAAGAACCACTTTGCTAATAAGTGCATTACTCATGGCTCGAAAAAACAACTAATAACATGCAACGGCCATACTATAAATATAAAAATAATAATAATAAATTGCCGTGATCCCTGAATCTTATCTTCTCCTTCCACTCTCTCTAATGCGGCGAAAAATAAACCTGTCAGCCATGGATTATAGGCGTGAAATATTCGATCCAAACACAGGTGGCAGGGGTGACACCAACAAAGGGCTATCACCTGAAGCACCAACAAGGCACAATGAAGCATATTTCGATACCACAGAATTATACAATCCCTCCCCACTCTATAAGCAAGCACGTGCGATATGTTGACACTGAGTCAAGCTATGTCAAAAAGGGCGTCACATAAAGGAGGGGGAGAGAGAAGGAAAGCCCTCCCTTTAATACAGAAATATGAATGGAGTTCTACTAGAATTAATGGGATGTCATGTGCGATATCCCCCCCCCCCATCCCACCTCCCTTATAGAAGCCTAGGGTTGGGGGGTAAAACCGTGGATAGTGTTGAGGTATGCGGTTCAGCTACTAACAAGACGGCGAAAGTTGCCCAACCAGTTGGGGAATTGAAGAAGAAGGCATGCCGAATTTGGCAAATTTATCGCCGTCATTTTTGGCTTGTTAATTTGGAGTTTGGATTGATCAAGCAGTTGGGGAGGTTAATTTGCTCGTGAGGTGGATGTTGTTTTTTGTTAGTTTGCTCGAATGGATGGAAGATTTGTTTTGTTTAAAAAGATTTGTCTCTCGTGTTTTGCAACTATCTTTTTTAAATTAGATTTAGTTTACAAAATGCAGTATTAATATAAATATTTTTTTTTTAATTAATTTTAACAAAATGTGATGTTACTCTTCTTAAAAAGATTAAAGAATCGTATGTATATTAAAACAATTATAATTTGTGTGTGTGTGTATCCGATAAAATGGAGAGTGGGTCGTAATCCAAGTAGTAATGAATAAAGTGGCATACAAAAATAAATTTAATTAATAATTTTCATATTTTATTTTACGTTTTATTATTTTTTACATTAATATAATATACTCAATAACAAGTTTTTAGCAATTACCGTTTCTTAATTGCTAGAAATAAATTGTTCAACAGGATTAAAGTGGGAGGCCTCAAATTATAAGAGGATAAATATAATTTAAAAAATTTTTGTACAAGATATTTAAAACAAAAATCACAGTATTTGTGATTACCTACGGAATAAAGGTATATTATAAGAATTTATTTCCATCATTTTTAATGGAATTAAAAAACAAAAGTGGCAAAAACAGACAGTATGAATACAATCAGTTTTCATCGAAACTGTTTTAAGTAGATAATAAATTATATATATAAAAAAAGATTGAATATCTTTTACAATTAACATAATTTTTTTTTTTAAATACAACTTAGTATCAAAAATAGAATTTTTTAAAGCAAAAAGGGCTGGATACTTTATATGTAGGATATAGATTTCTTTACATACATTTTCCAACAGTATTTTAATAAAAAAATTATCATATTGAAATTTTAAAGATCGGCAAGTTGTCTTTTTATTCAAGGATAAAATGTTTTTTAAAAACTAATAAATCAAACATTTTTATAAATTTTCAAAATAAAAAAAAAATATGTGTACACGGATTATTATAAACACTACTATTTATTTTTATTATTATTATTATAAAAATAAATTTTATAATATTTATTTACCATTTAAATAGCACACTGCAGTAAACATTTAAACGATCCTATATTTCAAAAAGTTTCACTTGTTTTCACTCTTTTCGAAGTAAACAATTTTACTGAAATACGAATTTTTTTTAAGTTTATTGGCTAGACGGTCAATATAGAAATGAGTGTTGGAAAACAAACCTTCTTAGATTTTACCCGAGTCTCTTTTAGTTGAAAATTCTCAAACCGAGTTTTACGGTACTTTACTGAGTTAGTTAATCAAAAAAGTTTGAAAATCTATGTGAAAAATTATGTTTTCCTTTACTTTTAATGATTTAGAGTTGGAATATGCCTTTGTGTGCCCTTTTGTTTAAGAATCATTTAACATAAAGAATTATGGAAATAAAGGTTTGGTTTGTCGCTCTACGATCATTTTGGGCTAATTAGACAGGAACCTACAGTTTAACGTGGATATTGAACCGCCAACAAACATCCATACCACCGTCAGGATTCCAATGTAAAGCCTGTGGTACCAAAGACCAGAGCACTAGCCAATTGGCCATCAGGCCGTCTATGAAAAATAAAGAGACGCTGGATCAAAATCCTTCTTATGCGTGGGATTACAAAAAAACAAAACCCTTAACGGCAATAGCCACTTAATTAAAACCGAATACATTACAACCTTTTAATACCTCCTTCATTATACAATAAACAGGTAACAAACAATGCATATGCTAATAGTGCACTCATTGTTCCAGCACTTATTCACAAAGTCGCCAAAAAAAAAAAAAAAAATCACGACTATGAATACATGAATACGTGGTAATCTTTCCTATTCGCCAATTAACTTTGTATCCATTCACGCCTCTTAGCACTTGGCATTGGCCATATACCGACACGAAGCCATCAATTCACCTCTGCTTACGTGCTGACACTACTTTTTGGAGAAGCAGAAGATCGCCAATCCAACAACGCTGGAAGCGATCCATTCTGTTAGCACTGGCGGCTGTATAAATTGTGGTGATTGACAAGGGGAAAGTAAGGAAAGAAAGAAAGAAAAAAAAATAACGGCAACCCTTCCCAGAGGCCTCTCCACCTTTTCTTTTTCTTTCTTTTTCTCAAACGCCGTGACGTTCAAGAATTACGCAGAGGAGAAGATGGAATAACGTCCGGTGTTGTTATGTGGATGGGTTGGGACATAAACATATTAATTTGTTTCGATGCGTGTACACCCAAACTAGGCGCGACAGTGTTGATGATGATGGCGGTTGTGCCCGATTCAACGAGGTCGACATTGAAATAGGAGTCGGGATCTTTTAACTGCCTTTGCGTTGGAAGAAGCTTCAGTTATAAACTTGTCGCGTGGCTCTATGCGTTCGAGTTTTAAAAGCACAGGCGTGACCCTTGAATAAAATGGTCCTTAAAGAATTGCATCTTGTATGGAAAAGCAGAATTTATTTTATAAAATTTTGAAATTAAACTATACAAGATAAAATAAACATATAAAAGATAAAGGTGATGGATTTTAGAAATAGTAACAGTTTAACAGATCCATAACAGTATTTCCTATGCCTAAATATTAATATGCTTTATATTTAGTTCTATCAAAATAAACATAAAAAGGAGGAGAGAAAGAATTTATAGTAAATATATTTAAGATATATATTTATATTTTTATATTCTATAATTTTATAAAATCACACACATACATATATAATCACTTTTTGATAGGCTCTCTCAACAAATTAAAATTGAAACTAAATGTTTTTAATTAATAAAATACAAGTGAAACTTTTCTGTGACTTCTATCACAACAGTCATTTCATTCATTAAAACACCTGAAACCATGAGGGCTTATGTTTTTTAATTCTAATGTGGTAAAATTTAAGAGTTTAATTTCCGCAAACACTGTTCTAGGTTACAAATTAATTCACAAAAAAAAGGAGAAATATTCATTTTAATTTGAAGACATGCCTTGTAAATGGTGAAAACCTAACAACAAAATAAATTCAAAATTATGTAATTTAGATCAACGCGATATATTAATTTGCTCAAATGAAAGATATTGAGTAAGATGATGCTTACCACTTAAAAAAGTCTTATGTCATTTAGTAAATATTTTTTCCTTAAGCAGTCTGCATAAATAAAATAATATGACTGTGCTATTCCTTCACAAATGCTCTCTTCAAACTTGCCGTGTACATTACCCATGGTCAGCATAGCAGATCAGTAAATGTAAAGAATCTCATAATGCTAATTTCTTCTTTAAAAAATGCTGAAAAATATATTGAAAAATCACTTTTCCACTTAAAATATCTTCTGAGATTTAACTTATACTTTTATTAGACAGCCTGAATTGTAAAATAAAATAAAATATTGTGCTATTCCTTCATAAATGCACTCTTTAAACCTTCCGCGTACATTACACATGATCGGCATGGCAGATTAGTAAATATAAAGAATCTAATGCTAATATAAATATAAAGAATGCTAATGCTAAGGAATCTAATGCTAATGTTAATATAAAAAATGCTAATGTAAATATAAAGAATCTAATTATAATGTTAGTTTCTTCTTTAAAAAAAAAAAATGGTTTTAAAAGGATACTAAAAAAAAGATTGAAGGCTAATGTAAATGTGGTGCCTACTACTTTTCCACTTAAAATCTCTTATGTAATTTAACTTTTCTTTAATAAAAAAAAAAAAAAAAAAAAAAAAAAAAAAAAGACTTTTTTTTTATTAGGGTTGTAAAATAAAATATTGGCTGTTCCTTCATAAACGCACTCTTTAAACCTTCCGCGTACATTACACATGATCGGCATGGCAGATTAGTAAAGATAAAGAATGCTAATGCTAACGTAAATATAAAGAATCCTAATGCTAACGTAAATATAAAGAATGCTAATGTTAAGGAATATAATGCTAACATAAATATAAAGAATCTAATTATTACTGCCAGTTTCAATTTTAAAAAATATACTGAAAATATTGAATAGGATAGGCTTACCACTTTTCCACTTAAAATCTCTTATGCAATTTAACTTATTTTTTTTATTACACAGCCTGGATTGTAAAATAAAAATAAAATATTGTGCTATTCCTTCATAAATGCACTCTTCCGCGTGCATGGTCAACATAACAGGTAAGTATAAATAAAGAATCATAAAATTATAATGCTCGTTTATTTATTTATTTTTTAAAATAAAAATATATACAATAATTTAGTTAAATTCCGTTTTTAGGCGCGCCACGCGACTAATATAAGGTTCAACTTCTTCCAAAATGAATAGCCATTGTCCACTTTTTGTATAGAATCTAACTTTTTAAAGTTGAGCATGAATGCTCATTCAAAAAGATTGCTGGGTTTAGGTTAGATGGGCATAAAAAAGAAACTCGTCCCGTAACCAACCGATTCTTTTTTAATACTTAGTTTCTTCGCAGCGTTCGTGGGCCGGGGTTATGAAGAAAAGGGTAATTATCCGAACGATTATGATGGATTAATGATGCCCAAACTTCAGTCCATATGGTGAAGGTCAAGAAATTATGCATATCAAGGCAGGATGGCGTGTTGGGAAAGGTGCACAGTTCAAATAAAATAGCGATGGATAAAAACGTCGTTATTGATTTTTGTTTGTGCAGTTACCTGGAAGACGTTTTTGGGTATAATTATTTCTTCGCGATTTATTTTTATGCTTGTTATCACTTTAATCTTTTCATCCGCAAAAGAGATAAAGATAATTAATATTAATGACAAAAGTCATCTTCAGTTTGATTTCTAATAGAACATTATTAAATACTGAAAGTCCTACAGTTATTTTTGTCCAATATTTAAAAACTAATAGATTTTTTTTCATGTAGGTTAAAAATTACGTTTAAATTGGAAATTACACATATTTACTAAGATCCGATATTAAGTTCAAAACAATATATAATTTCGATATCAATCGAATTTTCTACTCTTTTCAAAATCAGATTTTTAGTTAATAGAATATTTCTAAAGAAATAAGTCAAAAAGAATGGCTAAGAAGCAATGGTTATTAAACCGATAAGGTCCTACAGTTTTTTTCCGATATTTAAAAAGTGGTTGTTTAGTCTATCCATCGAATATAGCAAGGCCCGAGACTTGAAGTTTTATACTGTCGTTAACACTTTTGCTGATCAGAAAATCCGAAAAAAAAGAAATTTTAATAAATAAAACTTTACTAAAAACCGGGAATTTTAATTCAATGCCTCCTTTTAATTAGAAGTTCATAATCTACTTCTTTACTGGCATTATAGATTTGTACAGGCTTTGAGCCTCCAATACAACAGCTCTCCATCTGTCTCGCTCCAATATCAATCTCTTTCCGTAATAAGTTTCAATAAAAGTTCATAATATCAACCAAAATAATACGTATTTTAGGTAGTCTATCATTAAAAAAATATAATGATGATACTTTGCATTGAGAGGCCCCCCATTCGAAAAATTTGCCACGGGTCATAAATGGTAAAGTTACCCCACTGCCCAGGAGTGTACTTTTATATCATACAATTTTTTTTTTTCCAGCTACTATCTTATAGATTTTTTTCCTAATATATATATATTATTAATTGGTTTCACCTCTAGTCAGTTCTACCCCAGATGTTTAGTTAATAAATATTTCTAAAAGGAAAATGTCAATGGATGGTCCGAAAGTAAAGTTCCTTTGCGGTTTCATGCTAGAAAACGAGTTCATTTATGACAAATTAAGATTTTTTTTTCCCAATTAAATCTATGGAAAAGATAAAAATAATCTCAGCACATAACAGCCATTTTAAATGACATAATTACTAAGGTAATGTTGCCACTTACGAGTGCAAAAGTGTCTGCAAAGAAATTTCCAAGAAAGGCAAGTGCATTTTTTTTTTAAACAAAAATCCTTTAATAAGAATGAAAGTTGTTGGGGGAATTAAAGTGACACTTAAGAAAAATAACACTTTAATACAGCCAGCAAAACTCTAAAATAATAAGAAAAGGCAAATTTCTGATGTTCAGATTAATACCATTATTAAATTTTTGCATGGAAAATCAATCGCCTTAAAAAGAGGGAATACCCTTAAAAATTAAAAAAAGTACACAGTTCCCACATCTTACCGCAAACGATCAAAATTTTTAGAATTTATTATATGACGATGGCAACGAAAAGCGATGATCGCTTCCATTTCAACCCTCTTGAAAATTCAAAAGGAAAAATACCGAAACCCACCTCCTGCAAAACACCGACTCAAGCGAATTAATTTCGACTAATTAATCCACTCGAACCATGCACAAAGTATACCAGGGCCAGAGTTTTCAAGGACCCACTTCATATAGGTGTGTCTAGCGAGAAAATTTTCGGCAAAACCCGAACCAAAATGAAATTTGCTTTTCGTTAATTAATTTCCCGAAATGATAAGTGGGTGATTTTGGGATAGATAATTCAAACAGACGCTGGGAAATGGCAAGATTTTCTATATCTGGAGTTCATTTCCATCCTTTTGGGCGATGGTATTTATTTTCGCAGTCCTTTTACGTAAACAGGCGAGTGTTTTTCTGGGTTCGCTTTGATTGCGTGTATAATTATTGAGTGCAGTAGCTTCCGGGAAAACAGCTACTGAAGTAAAATTTACGAGCTGATGAGAATGCGAGGGCAAAAAGCAAAACAAGAGCTGAGACGGCGTCAAGAGCTCTGGAGAATGGCAATTTTTAAAAGCAAAGCTCCATTCATGCGTTATCATAAGAGTTCAACAAACATCCAATTGATGCGAGTTAATCACGTCCACAAAATAAAATAAAAGGAAGGGAAGAGAAGGGTTGTATTTAGTTATTGTATTCAAATAAATTTATCCTGGCGCTTTTTTTTCGTCAATAAAATTGAACTGTTTACTTGCTGCACAGTACCTACAGAGCCATAAACATTCTGAGCGGAGATGATATCTACAGAAACATTGAGTGGTAATGCGAACCTAATTATGGAACATAATACACAATGAATTTGATATTCAAATACGTGAGAAAAAATGAGATGCAAATGATTTTATATCAACATCCTAAACAAACATAGAATTATCTATGAAAACGATGGTAAATATAAATGTTGATTTAAAATTTGTTGAATACATGTATTTCGTCTTGAAAATCGAACTTAACAACACATTTTCTGAAAGATTCATCGGAAAAGCCTTATGCAAATTAAAAATAAGAGGAGGCATAAAATAATAAACTCTTTATAAAATATAATAATATATTATTATTTTATGAATCCACTTTAAAACAGTAGGTCCAGGTCTAATAGGATCGTAGACGTATAGTTGTGTGGGTAGTGTTAGTAGTCTTTAAGCTACACGTGCCCCCTGGATAGTGCTAAATGAGTAACAGCGTTGCAGCCCTTACTTACAGCATAAAGATTAACTGCGTCTGTATTGCCAGCTGCATTAAAACAACAACATAATAATATAATATTGTTTATTTAAAATAGAAACTGTTTTATCGCTCATTATTATCACTTAGGCTTCAGAAACTGTTCTTGTTGGAAGATGGTATAAATATGTCCTTATTTTCATATCCAATTAACAATGGTGTCATGGATGTTTGTAGTAGTTTGGAATTCACTTTAAACAGTAGGTTCCGGTCTAATGTGATCGTAGAGCATTGTGGGGGTAGTGTTACATGCATCCATAGCATATCTTGAGCTACACGTGTCCCCTGTGTAGTGCTAAATGAGTAACAACGTTCGTCTTGGTCAATACGACCCAGTCCTCGCCATAATTAAAAAAAAATATCCAACTGCAAGACATAGATAAACATTATTAACATTCTATTAGACCTACCACCGTCATAAAACATTTTGGAAGATTAAAAGCTTTCAAGATGAATTATTTCAATGTGAAAATATAATAAACTATCGTTATGCTTCATTTGCAACGAAATAACCTTCCTTATAGGAAGCAATCCTTCATATCTTAAAACAGACCACGATTTTACTCCCTGATATCGAACCATTAGTGTCAACTTTACTTTAAAAAACAATCATGTCAGCTGTCTTTTGCAGAATATTGAGCGACTACAAAGCATTGACCCTACTACACATGTATATAAAAATAACATAAATCTTAATGCAACATTACGGAAATCGCCAACGATCTAACCCTGTTACCATTCTACAAAATAAAAACGCTACCAACCATGCTACGCAGAATTTTAAGTAAAGCAGGCAAAGAAGAACATTGGTTTCGAATAAAGGAAATCCTTAATATCCACGCCACGGAAAACACCAGGCAGCATGTACCAACTCCTTGCATCATTTTACAAAATAAACTGCTACAACAAGCATGTTAAATCACTTGGAAATAATCTTCGTCCAGCTGTGTGTGTGTGTGTCTTCTGATATGAAAGGTTCTCTTGTTCTCAGCTGGTATCGGGCATATTCGGATCACGTCTTCCACTTGGCGAATAAATTGAGCTATGATTGGAAGCGAGCTTCTGTAAACAATGGATGATGCTTCTCACAGAATTAAATGGCCGTGGATCGAACCGGACGACATTGTAATCAGTGTCAAATTACATCAATTAGCCTCCGGTTGCGCGGAAGCCAAAAATGACGAATTTTTCAATTCAAATTTTGAAACATGCTGTTGTTGAGATTTCGTGGGCCTGTGCTATCTTTTTTATTTATGGACACTTTGGTACAAACTTGATAACAAACGACAGACTCGTGTCTATTTTTTTTGTAAATCTTCAACTTATATAGAAGTGGAAAATTCTTTCCTCATTCATTGCTTCAGATTGTATGGCTAACTTGTAAAAAAAATATATAGGATCTAAATATTGTTATCAGTTATAATTATGTAAAATTTTTATTAAAATTATAATATACCAAAAATACTTTTTTTATTCATAAATATTTTTATAGGGATAAATTTATCGGTTTATATTTATTTATAAATAAAAATTTTAATTTTGTTCTTTTTAAACTTATTGATCATCTTTCAAATGACAGCCGGATGACCAATTGGCTAGCGATCTAGCCTTTGGTACCATTGGCTTCAGATTGGAACCCTGACGTTGGCATGGATGTTTATTGGTGGTTCAGAATCTACGCTAAACTGTAGGTCCCGGTCAAATTAGCTAAAGTGTGCACAAGATGACAGTAGAGCGACAAACCAAATCATCTTTCAAATGATTCACGTAAAAGATTAAGTAGAAGGAAAATAATCAAATTACACAGTAGGTAGATGTTGAAAATTTTCTAAGCGAAAATTAAATAATCATTAAAATTTCCAATCATCCAAAGTAAGTATATTCACATGTAATTTGTGTTCCATTTTCGATATTAACAATATTTACTATATAATCAGAAAAAAACTTTATTATTAAAAATTACGGTCATATATCATTGTATCCACAATAATAGAGGAAAAAGTCAGTGATTAATATAACTTATTATGAAAACTGAATATTTATATTATTAAAATTTATTTTATATGTTTACTTTTAAAAAAGAAAATTAAAATACCTACAGCTATGAAACAGTTTATTAAAGCATATAATAGTGTCATATTGCAAAAATAACTGACATGGGTCAACTGACAACAATTGCAATAACTGACAACTTAATGGGTCTTACTTTTACGTCAGGTTTTTCCTTCTTTACCTATAAGTTTTACTTTATATATACTTTGTTATATTATAAAGGGTCTGATGGCCGAGTGGCTAGCACTCTGGCGCTTGGTACAACAGGGTTCGAGTCCTGCCGGTGCTATGGAGGTTTGTAGTGGTTCGAAATCCACTTTTAAACCATAGGCCCCTGTCTAATATGACTGTAAAGCTTAGGGCTATCAGTCCAACTCCGTAAAAAAAAAATCTCATGTCTTGAAATCTACCATTAGGCAGACGACCTTGGGCCACCCTGGGATTATAGCGCCAATGAATAAGAAATAAAAAAGGTATAATTTACAAATAATATGAGGTCCTTGTTGAGCAAATGATCTAATAAATTTTAAGTTCGATTTTCAAATACCTTATTACCTTTTTATTTTTTAACAATTATGTTTATTCTGATGAGAATAGATTATAACAATCAAAAATTTTCACAATAATAGCATTCACATAATTTTGTTCGCATGCACTTGACAATTTTAACCTTTACCTGGTGGCAAAACAATGATTTCAAGGTCACGTTACGTGAAGGCAGACTGGACATTTGACGGACAACATCAGATCAATTGAAATGATATCAGGCTTAATCCCTGCAGTATCTTTATGGGCGGGAAAAGGGGTACTATGGCACTGTCTTCAAGCGTAACGAAATTTCGTGATTCTGGACACAATGCACATCCGATTCTCAGTTGGGGTCAAAACTTTCCATCGCGTTTTAATAAAAATGGAAAGCCTGTGACCTGCGCGCACAGAAGTTACTATGTTCATTCAACTAAAATCAAATAATGACTACATGTGCCCAGAGTTATGCAGTGCCATCATAAAAAAAAAAAAAAAATGAATATCAACAGGTTAT
This sequence comes from Caerostris extrusa, assembly GCA_021605095.1. NCBI lineage: Eukaryota > Metazoa > Arthropoda > Arachnida > Araneae > Araneidae > Caerostris > Caerostris extrusa. The sequence continues at coordinate 110,326 of BPLR01015696.1, read as the reverse complement.
AATTTCCACATGAGTAAGATCTCTCCAGAAGTAACGACCATTTAAGTAGATGGTTCGTGACAAAGATAATCAGCTTAGAAAAAAGTAAAATTTATCTCCTTGTTGTTACAGAATTCATGGTAATTTTTTTATTAAACCAACTTGTACAACATTATTTTTTTTACGATTTTTCAATTTGTTGAGCATGATAAGAACACATAACTCGTCCTTTCGTTAATTTGAGAAGGGACTTTTCCTTTATAAACAAAGAGGGAAAAAAAAATGAAAGTTAATTTTATTTAATTATATTTGTTAGTGGTTTTTAAAATTTTAAAGTTTCCTTCCCTTTAATACTGTTGAAATTTTGCTTACTTTTTGTTAACTTCAAGTTTTAATTGTATTACGATAATTATTTATTTTAATACAAATTTAATTATTTTAAATTTTAATCAACTATGAGAATCTCGGGACTTGATGGTTCTGGCGCTCCGTGCCACAAGTTTCGGATCCCAGTCCAGGGTATGTTTGTAGCCGTTCGGAATTCACTTTAAACTATAGGTGCTGGTCTAACATGACTGTAGAGCGTTGTGTGTCAGGCTGACATCCCATCCCTACCCCTAAAGGAAACATCAACTGTCTAGAAATCTGCCAGTAGGCAGACGGAAAGGACCCACCATGGGGCTGTTGCACCAATGAAGAAGATTTAATTTGTCGCTCTGCAGTCATTTTTCATTTTTTTTTTTTTTTTTTTTTTTGCACAATTTAAGCTAATTAGGCCGGGACCTACAGTTGAATGTGGAATCGAACCATTAACAAACATCTATACCATCGCCAGGATTCGAACGTGCAGTCTGCAGTACCAATACAGCAAGGGCGTAATAGTGTATGTTATACAAAATATTCATGTAATTTTATGTATATATGAAATGAATATTTTGATTCAAAATAATATAATATGTATCCATAATTTGAAATGTGAAAAAGGAAAACATGTATTATTCGAACACTTCAAGTTCAGAGAATTGCTTTAGATTCATAAATTTTAAGAACTTATATAAATTTGGCAATAATAAAATAATAAATCTACTATAACATATCTTACATCAGTGAGATTTAAAAATTTCAAACATTCCCAAGTTCAAAAAAAAAAAATTATAAACATTTTATATATTTCAAAATATTTTCAACCTATATATATCATCAAACACGTAATGAACCACTCTAACAACTACAAACATCCTCTCATTGCTATTTCGCGATGTAATTTAATAGTACTTGTACTTACCTTAACTCATTGCAGAATAATTCAAATAGGATCTATCCAACAATTCGATCGGAACTTTAAGGAACCGAACAAATCTCAGATAATCCGCGGTGTTCGAAAAGAGATTTATTACAGGTATAGAAAGAAGAGGGAAAGAAAAAAAAAAAAAAAAGAATCTCCCTCTCCTGAAATGCCCACTGCATTTTCGAATTTATCAGCTTAACTTAATAACAAAGTGAGGGTGCAACAGAAAATCTCATAAAACGTTTTTTAACGGTGTACTGTGTCCGCATAGTTAACTCAAAGCGGCTTAAGAAATGGTCAAACAACTGAGGATTCGTAATCCTATTGATGGCGGATTTTGTGCCACTATATATATATATATATATCGTCCTACCACCCTGATGCTTCATGTTCGAAAGTTCGAAATGAAATGGTTCTTAAGAATGTTTTTACTTTGTTCCAGAAGTTAAGTTTTCAATAAAAAGTCCAGTTAATATCGGATTTGCGGAAATTTTAATGGATTTCTTCTGCCTTTAGCCCATTTCGTAAAAAAAAAAGTTTGCCATAGTTACAAGTGTTTTAAAAAAAAATAAAGTATTTTTCGATTTAGGAAAATTTGAAGTTAAAAGTGTAGAAAGATATGTTTTTTTTTTTTTTTTTTTAAAGGGAAAAAGAAAATATATGAGCAATGTTTTTTTAAGCAAAATCATGTGAAGGAACTTTATTTGCAAGCTTAGAAAATCTTATTTGACAAAATTTTTTTCTTTAAATATATTTTTGTAGTTTTATTTTTAAATACAAATAAGTATTAAACAGAGATACAAAACTTGTTTTGACTAAGCCTCACTGTTAAAACTATCTTCGATGAAAATAAATTTGAATATATAAATTTAATCCATGTCATTCTATAATTGTTGAAAAACGAAGTCTGAAATTAAATCGTGCAGCTTTTACAAAATATTTTAATGTATATACCAGGGGTGGCCAACCCGCGGCCTGCCTTGAACATTTTCCGGGGCCCGTGAGATTTATCGCACCTTTACAAAATATATTTATTTTATGGAAAAAACAAACAAAACAAATATCACGCAAGTAAAATAATTAATTTTAATGATTTCATTTTTTATATCATTTATATTTAAATATTTTTTATTTTTCATTTTTAGTGTTATATATTTCTTTTTACAGTGTGCGTTTAGTATCATTATTATTATATTATAAATATTTACATGTAAGAATAATAGTAAACACAATAATAACTCATTGTGTTTCAAATTTTCACTAAAAAAATGACTATTGTTTGTATATATAATTTTATAGGCTGCCCGCGGAATTATGATGCATTTCGAAAGTGGCCCGCAAGATCATTTAGATTGGCACTCCTGGTACATACCCTTCTTCATAATAATTAAAAGGGGGAAAAATACTCAAATATTTTACAAATTTTCCCCAGCAAAAATTAAACTTTCCAGTTAAATGAAATAATTGCCCATAAAGAAAAAAAATAATATTTAATAAAATTTATTGCTTCAAATTTGCATATACACTCGGTCATACGATTTTTCAAAAAAAAAAAAATCCATAAAATTAATAGCAAAACGATATTTAAAACAAAACATTCGATCTGTTCCATTAACAAGACTCTGTAGACATAATTCGCCACAGGCTCGTCTCCGTTCTTCTAAACCTTGTTTTTGTCTGACGTGAAAATGAAAATAAGTTTTTATTCCAGCATTCGGATAAAAACGAGAAACGAGAAACCACACAAAAGCACGAGCTTTCATCTGAGAAAAGTGCGTATAATTCACAGTTTATGTACACATCCGGTAAATGGACTGGGAGTGGTAAGAAGCCAACAGCACTGTGCAAACACAGAGCAACCCAAAAGCCTCTAATTTCGACTACCGACTTTTTTTAACACTGAGCCCGACCCCCTACCTCCATACCTCATTTTTTTTTTTCTTTAGTGTTATCATTATTTTCCCAATTTGCCTCATTTACCTTGGCCTTGGCGAAGTTCAGAAATATTAGGCACCTTTTCCAACAAGACGGATAGACAGAGCTGCCAGATAGCAATCTTTATCGTATTGCTGGCAATATTGCTTTTTTGTTCTAACACATTTTAAACAATCTTTTCACATATTTTAAAAATTTCAGCTGATATATCCTCGCACAGTTAATGAACACATTATAATTATAAACATGATATCTTTGTTTTTGCCAACATAATTTAATAGAGAATAATTTTTTCCTACATCAAACTGTAAGTTATTCACAATAAGAACCCTAGTAGCCCAATAAAATTTAGCCTTGGTAAAGTTGTCAGAATCAAAAGTCATAAAATCGTTGTCAAATGTAAAAAGTCCATGGTTTCAATCGACGAGCGCAAAGGACAGACATCATTAGTAGCTACACCAATGCGGTGCAAGTGTTTATTTAGAAAAATCATGTCCTGCCGAGAGTGGGAAATTTTCTGTAAAAACTACATGAGGCAAGTCCATTGGGATGGGTAATGAAACAAGAATAATAAACTTTGAAACCGATCAATACTTTAAGGTTAAAAATTAACTGGTTTAGTTCCTTAATCTTCTCAATGGTGTTCTATACAATTGGATTATAACAATAATAATTACGAAAAAAAAAGTAATTAATTCTTTGATTTGCTATCCTGAGGAACAAAAATTCGAAATCTTTATTAAATATTATTCTTCCTGGAAAAACAGTTTATGCTTCAACTATATTGTGAAAGTGATAAGCAATACGAAGAAACGTTGAGAAATTTTTAAAAGAAATTTCATAAATTATTTTGCATTATATTAATCATAAAATAATAAAATCCCTTTAAAAAATGGCTATAGAGCTTTATTATAATTTAATAAAAAAAAAAAAAAGGAGGATTAAAATAAAAATAAAAATAAACAAATTTCACGGCTGAAATCGAAATTAGAACTACTTACAAGTACTCAATCACATATTTCTGTTTCACTTTGAATCTATTTTGAAATGGAAAATGTATACATACCTATAAAAGAAAAAAAAAAAAATCATACATTAAACACAAAAAGTTTTGAAATGTTATTTAATAAAAGGTTTTAAAATGCTATTTAATAAAAAAACTTCATAGACTAAACAAAAAGTTTTGAAATACTATTTAATAAAATTTTTAAAATGCTATTTAATAAAAAAAATTTCATAGATTAAACAAAAAGTTTTTAAATGCTATAAGGCTTTTAAATGCTATTTAATAAAAGGTTTTTAAACGTTTTAATACAAGGTTTTTAAATAAATGCTATTTAATAAAATGTTTCTAAATGCTATTTAATAATTAAGAAAACTCATTCCAACTGCAAACAATTTATAATTCACTCTTAAATAAAACATATCGATCCAAAAATCAACATAACTAATGAATGATTCAGTTCTAAAACTACTCCATTTCATTATCTTTAATGATCAAAAGCGATCTATTCACTTAAAAACAAAATCATAAAAACTTAATAAACCTAACTTAATCATGTAATCTGTACACGAACAACTAAAAAGATACATTTAAACATTTATTAAAACAAATCAAACAGTTGTAGCAATCACAAATTCAGGTCTAATACAAAATTGTTTTATTTGGAAACAAAATCAAAAATCACATTTCAAGCATTTTATATTAGCTCTTGCCGATTTCATTTCTAGCATTTAAAAGTTAACCTTTTGCTGATGGAGGAAGCTATGCTAATGACCATTCCGAGCACATAACCTGACAACAGTCGTCATCAGTTAACACACACTCAACCTGGTTATCATTTAACAAATTATTCTTCTAGCACTCTGGTACTCACGATTAAGTTGATACACGTGAGCTGCATACTAATTTTCTGTATCCAGGCTCTACTCGTTAGAAGACATTAACTGATGCGACCCACGGGCTATGGAAGAGGTACAAAAAAGGAAAGAAAAGTGTCGATAACATTGTCTCTCATGTCAGAGGACAAACCACGCTGCCATTGGTGTTATCGGTTTTTACAATAAAATAAGATTGTTCTGCAGAGTTTTGAGATTAACTTGTTAATTAAGTCAGAAGCAGGGTTTCGGTTGATTCCACTGTCAGTATACATTTTTTTTTTTCTTTTTATCAGAGATTCTGAATATGTTTGTTCAATATTCCAAGGTTAATGACTATATCGCTGTATTAATATTCATGAACGTGTCCACAAAGCAGATACTGCTGAAGAAGTTAAAGAAAAAAAGCAAGAGAAAAATATGGCAATTGTTAACGCATTTAAAAATAGAATGATACAATGTATAGGGAATTTTCAATGGAGACTTTATAACTTTCTGTTTGATTATTCAATACTAAAAAAACTTCAAAGATTTCAATAAATTTTTACAAGGAAGCAAGAATTTTTTTAATTTTTGATTATTTACTTTTTTGTCATATAAATCTCCCCTATTTCTTTTTGTTAAAGAGAATAACTGACATTAAATTTTGTTTCATATGCAAATTCAACTATTTCACTATTTAATTGGAAATGTGACATTTTCATAATAAATAAATAAATATATAAATTTTTTTGGATACAATATAAAAATAAAAGGTCTAAAAATTGCTTTAAATTAAAAATTATAATTAAAAATTTGATTTGAAAACTAATTTTAATTAGAGATTTGTATTCCAGCTAAATGTTTTATTTCGATTGTACTTGGGAGGAATAATTTCAGAATTATTAAAAATAAAAATGTATAGATTGAACACAAAATTTATTTCAATAAATAATAATAAATTATTTGAAACAATTCTGATAAAACTATTTTTAAAACAAATTTTTGTAAAAGAAATATTTTTAAAAACTTATTAATAAACAATTGCCAAAAATAACTAATATAGTAAAAAAGATTTTATTGTAAAATGCATAAAATTGCATTCAAGTTTTATACATAAATATAAGGCATTAAATTAATATATAATTCTGAAATAAAGAATTCATATTTTCACCCAATAAATTTTCTTGGGTATGGTTATTTATTTTAAATTTTATAAATTGGTTATAAAATTTCATTGTTAAATTATATATATATATATAAAAACAGGCTGTATTAATAATCATTAACAAGTTATTATATTAACCGGCTGTTATGTTAACCGTCTAATAAATTGGTTATAAAATTTCATTGTTATATTAACCGATTAACACTTGTTTTTAAAAAAAATAGTTCCAGCTAATTATTTTTAACCATACGAAATAAAATCTTCATTTTTTACGGCTTTAATTATTTCTGTTTTGTATAACTTTACAACATTCTAAATTTGTTCTTTCATCTTTTAACCACATTTCTGGTTTTATGTTTGTAAGCAGACCGAACAGTTTTTGCAAAATCTATAATCATTTTTAGTTACAATATAAAAAAAAAAAAGACGACATGCTATTTATCACATAATGTTTCGTCCCATGTGACCATACCACGCCAAAATTATAGCCACAAATAGCTTTTCAAAAAGGAGTTTCAGCTAATTTTTTTTTTTTTTTTTTTTTTATATGAAATGAAATCTCGGTTCTTTACGGCTTTAAATCTTTTTCCGTTTTGCAAAAATTAACTATACAATATTCTATATTTGTTATTTCTTTTTTTTAACCACATTTCTGGTTTCATTTTTGTAAGCAGACCGAACAGTCTTTGCAAAGTCTATAATTCACATATTTTTAAAGAAGTATATTTTTAGCTTGCAATAGGATAAAAAAAAAAGTACGACGACGTGCTATTTATCACATAATGTTTCGTCCGATGTCACTTAAATAACACGCCAAATTATAACCACACATCGCCAAGCGAAACATGCCAACAACGGACGAAACGGGATCTATCTATCTACCCCCCTCCCCTCCCCTGCGAAACCCGAGGGTTCGAAACAGTGAAAGAATGTGACGGCTCCTCCTCTAGCCGAGAAGAAATGACCATACTCTTCGAGAACAGGGGGTAGGCCGTAGGGGGTCGTAGAAATGCAATCACGATCTTTAGGTTTCTCGGCCCCGGGCAATGGGGTACTCCCACCTGTCTACGGGTCTATGATGCGCTAGACAAACGAGCTACGTAAGTTTTCTTTTTTTTTTTTTTTTTTTTTTTTCACTACTCGCTGTTCTCTTCTTCTTCGAAAGGAATTAAAAAGAAAAAAAAAAAAAAAGTCGTGAAAGAATAACAACCCCAAAACAAATTCTGCCAGGATGGTTAAGAGAAGAAAAGTAGGGAAGGAAATAATAATAATAATAAAGAAAAAAAAAAAAAAAAAAAAAACACTTGGTCCTTCGCGAAAATAAGTTTAAAAAAAAAAAAGTAAAGAAAAAGAGGAAAGAAAGAAAAAGGAATCGTGATGCAACGTTTGGGCCACACGATAAAATAAAAATTAAAAAAAAAAAAAAAAAAAAAAAAAAAAAAAATTAATAAAAAAGGAAAAACACACCAGCCCGTTGGAAAAGGGCTGGAGTTGTTGCCAGATTGGCCGATGCGATAATTAAGAATGATTGGGCGCTTTCAGAAAGTCTTAACGAGATGAAATCCTCACCCAATATACTCAAATTAAATAGTGGAAGCTATTATTCGTCCTTCAGGGGTCTTTCGATGCATGATTTACGTTAGCAAAGATATGCAATCGTATTTTCATTCAGTACGCATTTGCAATAGGACTTACAACTTCAGTTTTCTTCATGTTAATTAATTTTAAAGGCAACAAATCCTGAGATAAATATGCGAAAAAATTTGTTATCAGATATTAAAAATAGTATTATTTATAAACCAGTGGTTAATAATTAACCTGGATGTAAAAAAAAACAAAAAGGCACTAAGATTTATTATTATTTTTTTTTTTTTTAAGGCAGATTTAAAGAAAGCAAAAATTATTTCAGAAAGTCTTAACGAGATGAAATCCTCACCCAATATACTCAAATTAAATAGCAGAGGCTATTACTCGTCCTTCAGGAGTCTTTCGATGCATGATTTACGTTAGCAGAAATATGCAATCGTATGTTCATTCAGTACGCATTTGCAACAAATCCTGAGTACGCATTTGCTATCAGATGCTAAAAATACTATTATTTATAAACCAGTGATTAAATAATTAACCTACATGTAAAACATAAGGCATTAACAATTTTCAAAAAAAGACAGATTTAAGTAATTGAGATAAACAAGACATTTTAGATATTTTTTTTTATAAAAAGAATAGTTCAAATTACTTCATGTTTAGTTATATTGTTAACTTTCAATTCGAATTCAAATATTTTTTATTTCCGCGCGTTCATATTTTGTCATTACTCGATGTATATTCTGCAATCAACAAAGGAGTTTGAATGGCCGAGTGTCTAGCACTCTGTGCCACAGGTTTCGGGTTAGAGTTCCGGTGGTGCCGTGGATGCTTGTAGTGGTTCAGAATCCAATTTAAGCCGTAGGTCCTGGTCTCGTAGACAATCACGGAGCCAAGTCAGACTTACTACCTATGGGTGCTCCATCACAATAGTATCTGCCCCCTTTCCTTCAACCATGAGTTCGTGGTCTTGGTCTAGATGTCTACCAAGTGGGATAAGGAACAATAAATCAGTAAAAGTATACTTTTTTAAACAACAAATGTTGAAACACATCTCACGTAATTTTTTAAGTTTGGTTTGTCGCTTTACGGTCATGTTGTGGTTAAACAGACAGGGACACACTTTAGGTTAAACAAACAGGAGCCTACAATTTAAAAGTGGATTCGAACCACTACAAACATCTATGACACCGTCGGGAATGACAGGACTACCGAGCACTGCAATCCGAGGGACTACAAACATCCTCTGCCATCAGACCTCCAAATTTTTTAAGAGATAAACCAATTTTATCAAACAACAGTGGGGGAAAAAAATACTGTTTTTTATAAGGCATTTAAAAACAAATGAACTACTCCAGAAATAGTGACACCATAATTCTGAAGTAACACCTCCAGGACGTTTTCAGGAATAAAAATAAATAAACACGAATGTCATCATTCAAGTGAATCTTCATAATGTTCTTGCAAATAATGCGTTTTAATATGACACTGATCCTTTCATTTTCAAAGGAAATGGCTCATAAAAACTCCGTGAACCAAAGCATAACATGATAACATCAGCCAATCCATTATAAACATTTACTTTTGAAGCGAATTGGATCATAAAACGCCTCTTATCTTTAGCATTTTTAATTCCAGACGAAATGACTTATAAGATCATTTCAGGGACCGAAAGTCTCACTAATCGCTTGGAAAAATTATTCTTATTATTGAAAGGAAAATGGCTGTGGATATCAATCAAATGTCAACTGATAATCAATGATTATCAGCTGATCAATATCAATCAAAATATATTTTAAAATTTATATTTACAATGAAGGGGCAATGAAAGGGGCTTCGAAATTATTCTATGCATTCAACGTGGCCACCATTTGATATGTAACAAACGCAGAATTGGTACATCTGCTTCTACGTTTTGAATAACCCTGTAGTACTTTTTTAAACTTGGAAAAGCTCCGGTCTTGCCTCTCTTAATAGTCAGTAGAAACATCACTCTTCTTTACTAAGTTATTATACAAGGTTATTCAAAATGAAAGAGCAGATGTACCAATGCTACGTTTGTCGCATAACAAATAGTGCTGAAGTTGAATGTTTCTCCAGCCGTTGATGTGTAATATGTGGCCCATGATTGTGGACATATTCATTGAAAATATAAATTTAAAATCTGCTCTTTCATTTTGAATAACCCTGTATATGAATTCACAACTGATCATTTTGAACTGAATTCATTCATTCAAAAAAAAAAAAAAAAAAAAAAAAAAAAGCTGTTCTGTAAACCGAAATTTTAAAAGTTAAATAGTTACTAAGTTATTATTGTTTTAGATGCCAGTGTGGGCGTGGATGTAACATGGGTGGGCCTTATTTCTTTCCATTTATGTATACTACGAATAACCCACCGATGATTGATGAAGGGAAGACAGTACCTTGCGGGAGGATTTTTAAGAGTAACTGTCTTGTATTTGCGTATCGTATGGGAGGAAATCCGACAAATTACCACTAGGAAGAATGACTATCATTGAGAGATGATTTATAAATATTAAATTATCCCACTCGTAATTTCTGAAAAAAGTGACTACAACAATGCCAAACAGCAGATTCGAACCCAAGCACTCCTGGACGTTAGGACGGCGTAACGACCAATTGGCTAGTGCTCTGGCCTTTGGTACCACAGGCTTCAAACTCGAATCCTGGGGGTGAATGGATGTTTGCTAGTGGTTCGAAATCCAAGTTAAACTGTAGGCCCCGGCCTAATTAGCCTAAAGTGTGCAAAAACTATCGCAGAGCAATAAAAAAAAATAAAATAAAATAAAAAAAAAAAAAAAAAAAAACTTGCTGTTTACTTTGCCACGACTCGGGTCAATTACAGGGAAAAATTTCAAAAGGAAACCATTTATGCATATTGAAGCACCAACCAAAACAATGTTAAACTAGTCACGTGCCCATTTTCAAGATTTAATGAAAATCTTTTAAAAAAAAAATATTCATCCATCACTTCTTCTGAATATAATTTTTCTTCTCTATAAAATTAAATATAATAATAAATAACATAATATAATTTGTAGATAAATATAATTTCTAAGTATATAATATAATATATTTTGAAAGATAAATATAATTTGTAAAATTTATCAAATTACGAATCCGATCTCGGTTTTCAACAGAGATGGTTCGAAAAACATTCTGCGGACCTAGCGGACAAAATTTAAATATTAATCTAAGAATTGCCATCATTCATAATTAAAGTTCAGAAAAGTGATATATTGTTACGGATGTTAATTCATCAAATTGTCCTATGGCCATAACAGACAAACAGTTCTTTTTCAGTGTTGGTAATTTGAACGAATTACCAATGCATTATTCAAAATAAGAATTACACAGTTGGCTGCTTTCTTGATAAACTGATGTCTCGTAACTATTTCCTATGAGCGAATATTTTTAGTGAGAAAACAAGTAATATAAAAAAAAAAAAAAAATTAAAAGGGATTAAAAAATTTACTTTTTTTCAATATATTGCAGAAAATCCTTTATAAATAATTTTCATTCATTTTTTAAGTTTATCTGGCGCCATCTACTGGTAGGTATATGCAACTTAAATCTAAAAAAAACTAAAATTAATTAATTAAATTTAATTGCTGAATTAATATTTGAAAAAACTGTATTAACATCAAGTGTCATCCACTGCAAGTTTAAAAAAAAAAAAAATGTATTTGAACTTGAGTGATGAATAAAAAGTGTTTTATTAACGATTGAAAATTTGAACAAGATATATATAGGGAGAATGTGAGCTAATAGAAGGAATTGAAGACAAATAATATAAAAAAAAAAAAAAAAAATTAAAGTCAATTCCTACTTTTTTTTTTCAATATATTGCTGAAAGTCCTTTATAAATAATTTTCATTCATTTTTTTAAAATTTATCTGGCGACATCTATTGGTAGATATATGCAACTTAAATCTAAAAAAAACTAAAATTAATTAATTAAATTTAATTACTGCAAAATATTTGAAAAAACTGTATTAACATCCAGTGTCATCCACTACAAGTTCAAAAAAAAAAAAAAAAAAAAAAAATTGAACTTGAGTGGATGAATAAAAAGTATTTTATTAACGATTGAAAATTTGATATATATAGGGAGATATATATAGGAGAGTGTGAGCTAATAGAAGGAATTGAATGAAAAACTGTATTAACATCAAGTGTCATCCACTACAAGTTTAAAAAAAAAAATGTATTTGAACTTGAGTGTATGAATAAAAAGTATTTTATGAACGATTGAAAATTTGAACAAGATATATACAGGGAGAGTGTGAACTAATAGTAGGAATTGAAAAAGTGAACGTCGCGTCGTTCAAATCTCGACATCGGTTTTCTTATTGATGGCACGAATCGCCCGGGACGACGATGGTGCCAAGCGGATGAAGTATAGAGTTACAGTGAGTGGTAAGACAAACGGGGTATCCTCGCAGGCTTAAGAAAATAGATGAAACCCAGTAAGCCACCAATCCATCCTGGTGAGAACTTTTGGCAGGGTTGCTCGAATCAGGGAGACAGTTCAAGAATGTTGTGATTCTACAGAAGGGATTTCTCAAGTTGAGAGATTGAGACAGCGATAGCGTTTCCTGTTTTGGACGTATTTTCCAAGATTTTCGCTTTGTAAGATATTAATCTTACAACAACAACTATGCAAGATATTTTCAATTAAGGTGGAGACTAATCTTAAATAATAATATTACTAATCTTACATATTTATTAATAATTATGCTGTGCAGATTTTCCATGATTAATTTAACAATACAAGTCATGGTCAGTATTTTTAGTAGGGTTGCTGGAATCAAAAGACAGAACAAGAATGTTGGGATTCTACAGAAGGGATTTCTCAAATTGAGGCAATGATAGCGTTTCCTGTTTTAGACGTATTTTCAAGATTTTTGTTTGGCCGGAGATTGATCTTACAACATCCACTATGCAAGATATTTAATAATAATTATGCAGGTGCAGATTTTCATGGTTAATTTAGCAATATAAGTCCTGGTGAGAAGTTCTGGAGAGATTGCTTGAATCGAGAAACAGTAACAAGAATATTGCGATTATAATCTAAAAATATAGTGATAGTTGATGTTTATTTGACATTCAAGACTTTCAACTCTGCTAGAGAATAATCTTACAATAGTAATTATACAACTACAGTAGACTCTTTAATCCAATATCTATGGTACCAGGTAGCTGTTCGGATTACAATGCAATGGTTTAATCAATTTACGGATTTATAAAACTTTGGTTATAACAGTCTTTTGGTGATAAAAAAAGGAAGTTAATCTTGAAAAAATGCCAGATTTGGGCTGTTTTATGAGTTATTTTAAATTTAATTTTATACCAATTTATTATTATGGTGTAGACATCTTTAAAACCAATTTATTAGCTTACCACTAACTTGAATGTTAAAAACTTGAAGATTTAAATTTTTTTTTATTAAAATATTGTTCTACACATAATTATTTATTTTGCCTCATTATTCCAGATTTCTAACAACAAAGTTTAAAAAAATGGAAGGCTGAAAAATACTCATTAAAAACCAAAACGAAGTTCTAATTCGTGAAAAAAATTTCTAACCTTCAGAATTATAACAGAATTCAAGTTTTGTTCTAATCTGTCAAAAACAAGTGAGGGTTTAGTTGTTGGTAAGGTAGACCAAAAGATAAGAAAAACAGCGTTGCTTTGCGATTGCTGCTGATGATAAAATGATCCCAATACAAATTGACCCAAACTGGTTCCCTATTGTCTGACTTTTTTTTTTTTTTTATTTTTGCTTCGCTCCCGCCCCTCTAGTTTTTCTCTACGAACCCAATTTCTTCGAAACCGTTCTTCTCCTACCCTCATGGTCTTTCAAGGTCAGTGGGGAAGGGAAGTGTAGTTGGTGAAAGTTATTTCGAAAATCTTCAAGATAGAAAGTGTTATTGTAACAGGGAGGTGGGGGGGAATGAATAGGCTGTAACATTTTGAAAAGGATAGTTTACATAGAAATCTTACCAACTGAATAAAGAAAGAGATAAGGGGAGGATGAAAGAGAAAGCTTGAGATGAGTTTAAAGCATAGAATGGCTTTGAAAAGGCCATACATTAATCTCACTATATGCGTTCACTTGAAACTTCCATACGATGCATTGCAAAAAAAAAAAAAAAAAAGAAATACAAATTCGAAATTTTCCCAGTGTAATTTAAAGCATTTAATCAAACAGAAACATAGAAACAAACTTAAAAGACTTTATACCAGGAATGTTTGTGTTTCGAAAATGTGAAAATGTAATGCTACTAATTCCAAAAAGTTACTTATTTCGAAAATCTACGTCTTTTCAGTAAAAACCTACTTTTCCGTCTTTGAAATAATTATGCTTACAAAGCTGAGATGATTTCTGTACACACTGGAATGAATACACTGGAACACTATATGAAGTTTATATATATATAAAAGCATGCTTATCTAGTAGCAACAATTAAACATGTTTCAATAGCAAAATATTGCCTAATACAAATTTTTATATTTAATGTAAGAAGGGGAATATGCTGAAAGCTTCAATTTGATTCCCTTGTACAAACTTTATATTGCAGTTTTGAATGCATGGGAATAAATCTTTTATTTTACGCAATTTAAAAATTGGACAAGTAGCTCAGAAAGTTTCAAAGGTACCTACAATCATTTCTGCTTCCACCCTTTATTGCAAGAATATCTTCTACGAGTAGACATAACAAAACACTGATTCACCTCAATGTTCCAACTTCTACGTGAGTGGTTTGGGCACTTCTATTAAAATAAAAGTACAATAAAACATCACCATCAGTCGAATAACTACAGCACGTTGGTTTATACGTATTGTAGAAATAAACAAGGCCATTCAGCTTCTTCCTCTTGAAGAATATATGGAAGAAAAAAATAAAACACTTCGATTTTTTCGATAGACTCCAATCACAACAATCCGATTACATCCACCTCAGTTAAAGACTAGAAACTTTTATGAGATCAAGAATAATTCTTCCATGTAATCTCCCTTGTAATCTAGCTTTTCTTTTTTCCCAATTTTTATTGAATTTCTAGGTAAAATTCTGGCAATATTTGCAAGTACATATGGCTTAGGCTTGTATGGATATATGGACATGGCTTCTAATGGAACCAGAGAACTTCAAGAACTGTCATAAGTAAACATATGATATATATATATAAACATATATATATATATATATATCTATATATATATATATATATATCAATTAAGGGATACTATTGATGAAAAAAAGAGGGTGTAACACATAGAAGTTTAGACGTTTTTCTAAAGATTTTAGAAAAAAAGGCGAAAAATAATTAGGTAACATTATACATGGCATCGACATCCGCACTTACTGCAGCTACAGTTACAGCAACGAAATTACGTCAAATAAATTATAAAATAAATAAATAAAAATTAAGAATTCAACGAAATTTTTCGAAATTATTTCTTTAATAAAAAATTACTTCGAAAGAGTAATATTAAATTACGGAAATAAATTATAATTACAACAAAACTGTATGCACTATATTGCCAATAAATTTATTAAAGTCTCTAATTACAGCCTTTTAATTCCAGTAAGAAAAATGAACGAAAGGTAGAAGAACGAAAACGGTACTGGTACAACCAAGTACTCGTGTAAAAAGAGGAGTTACCGGTTATTTATTAGCAATTACAGTGGCAACCCATACAAAGCGCATGCATATAAGTATAAATGATTTCCTTTCTGGATTTAGTTTGGAAATTTGGCATCTGAATATACGTAATAATTGCTGAAGTTGGGTTTTTTAAGGTACGATGAAAATACCATGCTGTTGTAATATTTATTTATCTAAAACAAATCAGTATCATAACTACCAGTAATAAAGAACTAGCTAGTTAGTATAAAATTAAACTAACAACATCCATTCAATAACAATCATCATGATTTGGAACAAAATTAAAATAAATTATTTACATTGGATGAAAGAATTGAAGGTCAAATTCAAGATTTTACTATACCGGAAAATTTAATTAAAAAAAAATCTACAAATTCACTCCCCCGAAGAAAAAGAGTTAATAAAAATAAATATAATAAGATTCTTTGGAATTATAAAGCAATCTATATATATTAGAAAAGAATCAACAAGAAATTATTTGCAAAATAAATACCTAACCATGAAGCATATTGCTATAATCAAAGCAGTATTTCAAGTCAAGAGGGAATAAAGAATAATTACGAAATATACAAATGAAATGATCTTTTAAACTGTGTAAAAGCTTAGAGGGTAGTGTTTTTATTTTATTTTATTTATTTTTTATTTAAATTTTTATCCGAAGACGAAACACAATTACTTTATAGCATAGCGAAGCAAAAAAGTAGACGAGTCAAAATTCCTTCGCAAACAGTTAAACGTACCTTTAACAGAAATTTTACTTTAAATAAATAAAGGAGTTGTAACAATAAACAAAAATGAAAAAATTCTACGTTAAACATTTCTAAATGTTTTACGGATATTTTGCAGTTTGTAGTTTCGCTTCAGTTCCTTACATAATAGTATGATACAAGAAGTCATTTTTTAAATATGCATTCTGATTGTGATAATTTTATCCCTATTTTCCTTTTTTTTTTCCCTCTCTCCTTCCTCTAAGGGAAATGGTTCATAAACAATCCAAACAATTTACTTTAGGTTTCTAACTATGCATTTTAAATACATAAAACTAATACTATGTAGTTAAACGTTTTAACTCTTTGACGTTTTTTTTTATTATTATTATTTTAATTTTTTTTAATGGCTGAAAAGAGAAGAAAGACTTAAAGTAAATATTCCTCAAATATGAAAAAAAAAAAAATTGTTTTGGAGGCGGGGGTGAGGGGTGACTTACGACCAATTGGTTAGCGCTCTGGCCTGTGGTACCACAGGCTTCAGGTTCGAATCCTGGCTGGCATTGGCTGTTTGTTAGATTAAAAAAAAATTTATTTCATCAATATGCAATTTAATACCGAGATTAAAACGTAAAGAAATATTTTTATTTTATATGTTTTACCTTAAAGATATATATTTTATTATAAGGGATCTGATGGCCGAATGACTACAACTCTGTGCTATAGGTTTCAGATTCGAATCCCCGCGGTGCCATGGATGTTTATAGTGGTTCAGAATCCACTTCAAACCGTACGACCCAGTCTCATTTGACTATTGGGTGTAGGGCTGACAAACCTACCCCTAAAGGAGAACAGCTACTGTCTAGAAATCTGCCACCGAGCAGACGGCCTTGGCCCACCATGGGGCTGTTGCGCCAATAATGGTGATATTTCATTATAAAGAAATATGGGTTCGGCATTAGTGGTTATAGTTGAGTTAGAGGTTCAGAATTCACGTTAAACTCTCGGTTTAATTAGCCTAAAGTGTGCACAAAATGATCGTGGAGCGACAAATCAAATCTTTCTTTTGAGCAAAAAAAAATAATAGTAAAATCAATAAATTAACTAACCATTTTTGACAGAAAAAGGATGAATTTAACACTATTTTAAAGTGTATGCGATTAATTAAAAGATTTTTTATAATAAAATATCATCATTGGCGTAACAACCCCAGTAGGCCAAAGCCGCCTGCTCTCGGTGGCAGATTTCTAGACAGTAGATGTTTTAGTTTTCACGGGGCGGGGTTGTCAGCCCTACGCCCAACAGTCAAATAAGACAAATAAGGTAATAAGACTGGGAATAATAAGAATAAGACAAATAAGGTAATAAGACTGGGAATAATAAGGAATAAGACAAATAAGGTAATAAGACTGGGAATAATAAGGAATAAGACAAATAAGGTAATAAGACTGGGAATAATAAGAATAAGACAAATAAGGTTAAGACTGGGGTAAGGACTTTACGTTTGTCAATCTTATACGCAATGCTTTACAGTCATATTAGGCCTGACCTACGGCTTAAAATGGCTTCCGAACAATTACAAACATCCATGGCACCGAAGGAACTCGAATCAAAACCTGAGCGCCAGTCACTCGGCCATCAGGCCCCTTGTAATAAAATATATATCTTTAAAATCAAACATATAAATATAAAAATATTTATGTTTTAATCTCGGTAATATATTGCATATTGATAAGATAAAAATTTTAAACATTTAAAAATCCAACTTATTTTTATATTATTAATTTTTCACAAAACTGGTAATCATAAATAAAAAAAAAAAAAAAATCTCTTCAAAGAAATAAAAATAACCACAACAACATTCAACTTTAAAAATTTATAAAAATTTATTTTTTTTCTCCTTCAGCAATATACAAAACAGAGGTAAAAAGATTTTTATTCCTAAATGAAATTTTATATTCACCCCCATTTCTTAATCTCTGATTCGTTAATATTCTAAGCGCGCACGATACATTAAATACGTGTACAAACACAGAGAGAAAATATTAGCATAATTTTTTTAGAGAGAGATAGATAAGCTCATCTTTTAAAAATTCCATCAAGATTTTTAAAAAACAAGGAAACAATAATGCAGCATTTTAACTCCTTTTACTACCTTTTAACGTTTCTTAAATCTGACGATGTTTAAAATTAAATTTTAGAATGATGGGAAAAGATTGAACAGAAAAAAAAAAAAAAAAAAAAAAAATATTTATAAAAAGCAAATGCTTAAGACTGTTTCCTAGGTATTTAACTACAAAAGAGAAAATATTTAATCGGAATTTCTTATTCATAATTAAAAATTCAAGATAAAAAGAAATGCTTTGCTGTATTTACAAATAAATACATTTTATTTAAGTAACATTTTTTGTGCAATTAATTTGAATGTAATCAAATTGAGCTTTTGATCGTAGATTACGAAGTAATGCGATATTAATAAATCATTGGTATACTCTTTCTTCTGTTTTTGTCTTTTTTAAGTATTCAACAAATTGCTAAAAAATATAAAATGTCTACTTTTTACACATAATTGAGCGAAATTTTTAAGTACCACTTGAATTCCATTAAATATGCATTAGTAAACAACTATCAAAAAGAAAAATTCACAATCTTCTTAAATAAGTAAATAAATATTCTCCAAATTTGCTTTTAAAGAAGTATCTATCAATTCAACAAGAAATAAAGGATAATAAATATGAAGCATAAAAAAAGATTGAATTTTTAATAACTTTTAAATCTAAAATGACTGTTATATTTCATATTTTGATTTATAAATCTGTTTCATTTTCTATTTGTCTTTATATTTTCATAGTTAATACAAAATAAATATTTTAAAGCATAAGAAGAAAAAAAATTTTTGAAAAAAAAAAAACTATAAAAGAGTTATAATTACTTATTTTATTTTAAAAATTTCTAGTTTATGAGGAAGAAAAAAATTTTGTTTTCTTGTTAAAATATTTGGCTTATAACAACTATATATATAAAAAAAAAAAAAAAATAAATAAAATAAAAAAAAAAAAAATAAATAAAAAATAATCATGTTTATAAATGGAAACTGTGATATTAAAATTGAGGGGGGGGGTGGGGGTAAGCACTGTTATAGTGATTTAAAGATGTCGCTGGAAACAATTCGTGATTGCAAAATAAAATTTCATTCAAAACTCAATATCAAAAATATATATTATATGGTGTGTTGTTATAGCCATACCATGCATAACAAACCATTATATCATGGGAGAGGGGGACTCCGTTCTACTGGAAGCTTAACTACTTTCTGTCTTCAACTGTGACAGAAATCATAGTTTGTCACAATGACAATTTAAAACTAACTTATAATTCACATAAGTAAACAAAAGTTTTTTACACTTAAATCCAACTTAAACAATAACTAAATTACAAATTAAATAATTTGTAGCTCACAGTGGTTAACATACCATAACATATTATATATGCAACATAATATTATATTATATGTATTATTTATATGGTATGGTGTATAAAACAATACACCATATATATATGCAACATCATATTATATGGTGTATTGCTATTACTACACCATAACATACCAGTATATCATGGGGGGGGGATCCTGTTCTACTGGAAGCTCAACTACTTTCTGTCTCCAACTGTGACAGAAATCCCAGTTTGTCACAATGACGAAATATCTACCACAATGACGCTTTTCACATAACAAACAGAAGTTTTACAAAATCCAGCTAAACAATAACTAAATTACAAATTAAATGATTTGTAGCTCACAGTGGTTAACATACCATAGCATATTATATATGCAACATAATATTATATTATAACATATTATTTATATGTATTATAGGTATAGCAATACACCATATATATGCATCATATTATATGGTGTATTGCTATACCAACATACCAGTATATCATGGGGGGGGTTCTACTGGATCAACTACTTTCTGTCTCCAACTACAGAAATGTTTGTCACAATGACGAAATATCTACCACAATGTCGCTTTTCACATAACTAAACAGAAGTACACTTAAATCCAGCTTTAACTAAAATTACAAATTAAAATGATTTGTAGCTCACAGTGGTTAACATACCATAACATATTATATATGTAATATTATATTATATGGGTATGGTATAAAATACACCATATATATGCAACATCATATTATATGGTGTATTGCAACCTATACTACACCATAACATACCAGTATATCATGGGGGGAGGGGGATCCTGTTCTACTGGAAGCTCAACTACTTTCTGTCTCCAACTGTGACAGAAATCCCAGTTTGTCACAATGACGAAATATCTACCACAATGACGATTTTCACATAACTAAACAGAAGTTTTACACTGAAATCAACTTAAACAAAACTAAATTACAAATTAGGGCCTGTTGGCCGAATCGGTCTGCCGCTCAGTGCCACAGGTTTCGATTTCTGGTCCCGACGGTGCCATGGATGTTTCTAATGGTTCGGAATTTACTTCCGGTCTAATATGGTTGTAGAGTATTGGGCGTAGGGCAGACAAACTTACCCCGGAAAAAGTAAAACAGCTACTGTCTAGAAATGTGCCAGTCGGCAGACTGCCTTGGCCCACCATGGGGCTGTTGCACTGATGATGATGAAATTACAAATTAAACGATTTGTAGCTTACAGTTGTTAAAGTTTAAAAAAGTTAATTAATTAAAGTTAATCAATACTACTAAGAAACATAATTTTTAAGATTGATTATGAGTAATGAATCATGATTGATTATGAGTAAGCACTCATGATCATTTATTGAACCATGAGGACATACTTGAAGACAGATATAAAAAAGACATAATTAGAAACATTTTTTAAGATTGTACAATGATATTTCAAGTGGGATTTCCCCTTTCAAATTTTCAAACCATTCAAGATTTTGCGATTTCGTAAAAATCAGTATTTTATAAATTTCATCGTAGTGAATAAGAGGCTTTAAAATTGAATAACTGATAAATCGGAGCCTTAACCATGAGTACACACTTGAAGACAGATATAAAAATCTTACGTAAAAAAGTTTTCAGATAACATACATAGTGAAAAAGGAATGTTGGGGTTGTTTTTCCTCAATTGAGCATTGTACTCTTAAAATAAGCATCTTATTGATAAGATATATCATTGTCGGCTCTCACTCAAAGAGCATTTCGCGTTTATTTCTACAAGAGATTGATTTAAGACAAATGACAAGGCTTAAATTTACGACATTAAAAACGCAGCTTAAATAACAACAACAGCTGTTAAAAAAAACCTCAAAACATCTGAAAGATTGGCGTTTTTGCACAATGATAGTTAGTGTTAATCTAAAAGAAATAATAAAAAAAAAAAATATGTGAATAATCTTGTAATTTAATAATTTTTTCTTTGAGTAAAAATAAAATATATTTAATATTGGACAGTTATTCATTTACCATTACGAAATATTTTATGTCCATTTAAAATAAAACACATGGCATATGCATATAAATAGTATATATATTCACTTTAAAATTTCTTAAGCTGTGAAGTAAACAACAAAAAGGATAAAACTAAATTCATGTGTATATTTCCATATGTGTTTAATGTACAAATTATTAAATTTCAATTTGCTCCATTGAAACTTCTATTAGAATATCTATTCAAATATCATATTGTTGGTATAGGATTCAGTTCTGTAAAAATACTTGTAATGTAAATTCTATTAAATGTATAGTTCATTTCTCATTAATATGTTTGTTTCTCATCCCACTCGGTCGTCAGCAACATCTAGACCAAATCCAAGAACCCATGCTCATGGAAGGAGGGAAGGAAGGGACTGCTTCTATTATGATGGTGCACCCGTATGTAGAAGTCCGATTTGGCTCCGTGTCGCTGAAAAAGAAGGGCAGTGTCTGTCTTCTGGAAGAACTATCCCGGCATTTGCCTATCCTATAGGAGAAACCCCAGACAACTCCCACCAGGTAGTCCGATTAACGAGGCAATATGCTGAACATCCCAAACGCCATCGAGTCTCGTCGTGTTTTGAAGTAGTGTCTACAACAAAGCCGCCAGCGGATTGAACCTCAACCCTAATGCTCATCAGTGGCGCACATTGCCACTGAACCACGAAATATATAAACATTAATATAAATGAGATATTTAAATTTGTCTTTATAACCAAATGGCCACTTTAAAAAAATAATTTCAGCAATTGCGTTTATTGCAACGTTCTATAGATAATAAATAAAAAATATTGTATCATAATAATCTTAAAATGTCTTTTGATAGAGCTTTTTTTTTTATTCCTTTATTTTTTTTTTAAATTATTCAGCAAGACAAAATATAATCACTGGGAAAAAGAAAAAAAGTGCTTATAAAAGTTTATCTCAACCTTTTACAACAGGTGAAAGATTATAATGCACACTCCACAAAATACGTCCTTTGACAAGTTTTCTAAAAGTGTCAAAATATAGGCATGCAAACTTCGTTATGAGCACAGATTTCAATAAATCGCTAAAAAATTCCTTATAAAAAATCATAGAAAAGTATAAAAGATGTTATTATAAGAAAGATCGAAAAAAATATGTAAACAAAACATCAACATTATCTGGCAGTCAATTGCCTGTACTAAAACACTTATAATAACGGTGCACACTCACTGCAGCGTACCATAATGTGAAATGCGCATGAGCATAATGCGTACATAATATGTAATGCGCATGGTAACCATAATAATCATGAAATGCATATGGCAACCATAATATAATAATCATGAAATGCATATGGCAAATAATGTGCACCATAATAATCATGAAATGCATATGGCAACCATAATGTGCACCATAATAATCCATATGGCAACCATAATGTGCACCATAATATGAAATGTGCTTATAAAAGATTTATCTCAACCTTTTAGAAGAGGTGAAAGATTATAATGGACACTCCACAAAATACGTCCTTTGACAACTTTTCTAAAAGTGTCAAAATATAGGCATGTAAACTTCTTTATGAGCACAGATTTCAATAAATCACTAAAAAAAAAAAAATCACAGAGGGGAAGAAAAAAAAAGTTTAAGAAGACATTATTATGAGAAAGATCGAAAATGTGTAAACAAAACATCAACATTATCTCGCAGTCGATTGTCTGTACTAAAACACTTATAATAGCGGTGCATGCGGGGAGAACTACTTGATGAGCCATACAAAAGATTATGAGCCGCGCAGCTTGCAGGGCGTGGGGTCATCTTTTATCAACTGCCACTTAAACCAGATGAGAGATGAAGAGTTTCTTTTAATTCAATGTTATCTCTCGCGATACAAAGTACAAATGCTTTACTATCTCGCCTCTTTTCTCGGAAAACAGAGGCTTTCTTGGGAGAGTATTGGGTTTCTCGATTTAGAAACATTCGCGTCTATCAGTTGAGCGAAACTGAGTGACAAGGATGGGTTGCAATAATGTGAAACAGCCGAAAATTATCTGATTTTATCCAAATTTGTTAAAAATATGAAAATAATAAAGTAGAAAATAGCGTCTAAATAGATAAGTACCTATATAAAGGACCTCAAGCATTTTGATGTAGTTCAAAATTTTAGGGAATATTTAGTCGATAATATTTTTGATATCTTTCGAGATGGTCATATAATATCAAAAATTGGTCAAGATAACAACAAATTTTGAAAAATGCCAGTATTTTTAACATTTTTATTTTTTAATTCTCAGTATCTTTCAGAGGGGTCATATAATATCAAAACTTGGTCAAGATAACATATCTTGAAAAAATGTCCATCAGGCCTTTCTGGGTCATATAGCAAGATATAACAACAGTGGTCTAATAAAGAATAAATAAAATAATTATCTTCTAAAAGGAAGAAAAAACGAAATATCGAGATTCCTCGGTTAAAAACCCTTACTTTATTAGGACATCGAGATCAGAATAACCCTCTATATGTATGTATTTTGAACAATCATTTAATACCGGACATAGAACTTAATACACTTGACTTTAACACAGAAATCAACTGCTAGCAACAAAGGTTACCGGACTTTCTCACCAATAATTCAAATAATCGAAATAAAAAAAATCGCACAATAAAATTCATTTTATGTCGCTTTCCTTAATAATTCATAATTATGAAGATTAATGTCTAGGGTCTATAATCTCCAATGTCTGGTGTAATATACTGTCCTGTCCTATGTCTAGTATAATATACTCTGTCAAGGATATTTAATGTTCTAACATCGAATACATAAAATGTCCCATGTTGAGATCGTACTGAACATCTGAAAAAATGATTACACAAATATTTTGTATTCTCGTTAAGAAGGCCGATCTCAAGCTTGATTTTTTAAAAAGCATGGACTTGCATCTCTAGAGGATAAAAAAATGTAGTCATCTAGCCTAATAATATTACAATGTTTCGCATAAAACATAAAAAGAGGCGAAGAGAGTGTGATTTCAGAGATGGGAATTCCCCCTAGTATGCGTGGTACCCGAGGAAAAGGCAAGAAATCAAACCCACATACCGCAAATCAAGTTAAGGGACGCCAGTGCGAAAGATAATAATAGAGGTCCGTATGAAATGATAAGGAATGTGGGGATATAAATTACAAAGAAGATATGATAAAAGTATGTTCTGGTAACGACATAACGTTGTGTCTTACTTCATGTCCACTGAGAGGGTCAATTAGCTACTGCCGAAATCAAAGAATGAAACATAACAGGAAGTATTTTGGGTAGAAATTGATATTCGCATTAAGAAACTTGACTAATAATCTCAAGAAAAAAATAGTTTAATGTTTGTTTGTATTCAATTTACAAATAGGCATACAAACAACTAAATTATAATTAAAAAAAAATCATTTAATTTGATTAATAAATGTAAATAAGTAATTGATAAAATGCGATAAACTTATCAAAATCAAGTGCTTTATTTTAATCTTTTTATAATTCCCATAAACCCTTTTAAGATACCTTCTTGTATCAGACTAAATTTTTATTTATTTATTTATTCTAAAATTTTTTTGCGTATGAAAGCATATAGTTTTGTTCTTTATAATTGGTTATATAAATTTCTCATTTTTCTTTTCTTTATTGTCATTACAGCCTTGCACAGACTTCAGCCTCCAACACAACAGCACTCCATGTGTCTCGCTCCAATGCCAATCTCTTCCAGTTAATAATTTTCAGTTGTCAAAGATTCTCTTCGACACTATCAATCCACCTTTTCTTATCTTCCTAATGTTGAACAATTTACATAACGTAATCATTTTAATGATGTTTCCCTCATCTCTGGGAAATTTCTCAGCATATTTTTTACAAAAAACAGAAGAACTTGATTTTTCACAGTTCTTCTAATAGCGTTTTAAATAAAATACAACAGAATTTATATAATCCTTAATAAATTATATACTAAACAGGTTGATTCAACATTTATGGGACACACATTGAAGTGTGGTACAATTCACTTCAACTAATTCGCAGCTTCGAACGAATTTCTCGCAACGACCAATACAATGCCCCGACTGATACTCGTCACGTGACATGTTTCAAGTCCTCTGGTTGGTAACCTTGATGCGGATTTTTATTTTATTCTTACTCTGTACTTGAAACTGTATTTTCATTTACGAAACTTTAGTTGAACTCAATGGACGACTATCTATTGCGGCTGTGAAATGCATGGCATCTCTGGATGCTTTATAGTATCATCACAATTTCTCTGTTACTGTGATAAAAAAAAAAAAAAAATCACGATACATCTAATCTCTACTGAACAAAATATTCTAAGCAACATGTGTGGTTCGTTATGTATATATATAAAAACATTCTTCTCCAGGAAGCTTGCTTTTTGAATTTAATGTAGCATTTATGCATCCCATCGACTGGTGATGAAGGAAACACAGTGCCTTGCATTTTGCATTTGCGTCGTACGAAATAAAACCCTGTCTATTTGAGACCAGTAATAACAATGACGCCAGCGCATTCGAATCTTGGTCCTTCAAACGCCGGTTGCCATTCGACCCCGAATCGGGCCTTCAGAAAGCTTGCCTGTTGAACTTATGAGAACGAAGAGCTGGACTACATGTAAAATGTGAATGGGACTTACCATGGATACTGGACCGAGTGACCCATTGTGAGGATGAGGGTAGGGTGACACCACATAACCAATAGGAGCGGTATGTGGAGAAAGCAACTCGAATGGTTTTCCTGCAATAAAACAATGAAACAAAATTAAAAACTGTTCTGTTATCAATAAATCACTAAAAAAAATCAAATATATACAAAGGATACAGTATATACAAGCTAATGATCACCATACAAATATTAACATTATCTATATTAAACCTATCAAGATCATGGTGACCTGACAATAGTTGGTGAATCTATCACAATCAAGGTCATATAGATTGTCATCTTGATTTTTCAACAAAAATAAGGCTGCTTGTTGTTTCATAACTATCTCCGATTACAAATTCTTGAAAAAAATTGAAGATATTTATGTTATTGCAAAGATTTTGAGATACATAATGTAGACTAGTTACTTATGATGGCATAACATGGATTCTTGGCATGTAAAATAATACAATTTAAAGGCAATATTCTTAATTACATGAAATACATCCAATCTTTATGTTATGTAAAAGGAATAATACGGTTAAAAAAAATGAATTACTGCATGGTTAATGGTCAATGGACAGATATCAAAATCAGCGTGTTATGTCATATTTGTAATATAGCATAATACAATAATTTTCAAATCTGACAATTTTCTTTTCCCCTTTTAAATTTTAAAAGTTTTTATTAATTAAATTAACTACTTCTGCATACTTTATATTATTTTTAACACATATTTACTGATATCAAGATTGAGGTCATTTTTTACATACTTTAGGCTAATTAGACGGGGACCTACAGTTTAACATGGATTTCGAACCACTAACAAACATCTATGCCACCGCCAGAATTCGAACGAGAAGCCTATGGTACCAAAGGCTACAGCGCAAGCCAATTGGCCATCAGGAGCTGATTTCAAAAAGTTTAGAAATATTACTACACCAGATACAGATCCAACAATTTTAAAACAAACATAATTCGTTATTCCACACTATTGCAGAATCAATATCATTTATCAGATTAAACACCATGGGGCACTGATTTAAAAAAAAAATAAGTGCTAGGCATTCAATCTGATCTAAATTGCTCCAGGGTGTATTTGAGTATTTTCTGCAAGTAATTCTAAAACAAATCCATTTATAAATCAACAGATCAATTTGGCGAGATCAAAAATAATTGTAAACAATGCCGCGGAGCACTGAAAACCATGCTTTTGCAGCTTCCTCTAATAGGAAGACATATAATAAAAAGATAACTGAAATTGCTGTTACTGAAAGACATGGGTCAGTTAGATGTGTTTTCATTGGAGCTTATCTTCGAACAACATGAAATATCCATCACAACATTCAATAAAATTAAAAACGTAGTAGAAGCTGAAATAGAAGTGAGAGAAAAAAAAAAAAATCAAGAATGTTTTGTTTTTTAACTTTCTTGCACACTTCTTATTTTCAAAGGTAATTATTTTTTTAAATGCATCATCCCACAATGTTTAATTAAGGTTAAATTTTTCAAATTAACTATTTAACTGCTGGATAAATTATTAAATGTTTATTTTTCTGCACTTATGTTTAAAATAAATGCATATAAATTTGCAGTTAAATAATTTTTTAATGTGTATTTTTATAACTTTTGCAAACTCCTCCTATACTCCTCTTTTTCAAACTCTTTTCACTTTTTCATCTACTTTTTTGCTGCTGTTGTACAACAATGTGTCGATGGCGTTTGTGATATTCAGCATTTTGCTTCGATGGTCGGACTACCTGGTGGGAATTTTCTGAGATTTCTTCGATACGATACGTAAATGCGGGATATTTCCGCCTAAAAAGTCCTCCCGGAAGGCACTTCCCTCCATCTTCAACTACACGGAGCTAAGTAAGATTTCTACCTACGGTTGCTCCACCACAATAGAAGCTGCCCCCTCTCTCCTTCCACGAGAACACACGGGTTTATGGACTTGGTCGGACTGTCGACCATCATACCATATCTACTACCACATAATCTGCTCATCAGAATTAATTTTTAAAGTAAATACTTTTAGCAGATCATACCACATAATCTGCTCATCAGAATTAACTTCAAAATAAATACTTTAACTGGGCTTATTCATAATTCAGTGTTAATTAAATGACGAAAATACGAATAAATACATGCATGCATTATAATCAAAAACATTTAAAGGTAAAACAATCCATTGATTGACTTCCGTTTATTAGACAATAACGCAACTATCTGATTAAAGAAGAAAGAAATTATCATAACTAGTTTTTCTCAATCTAAAATCAGAAAATTTACGAGAGGCCGATGTTCTTGACAGGCAGTAAACAGCGAAAGACAACTAGCGAAAATTAGGAGGAAAGATTCACCATAAACTATCCAGCTACCGAACTTGCGAATCCATTTCGGATTATTGTTTCCAAACTGTAATCCTTTGTTTGGTAGATACCTGTTTCCATTATGGGTGATAAATTTGTTTTCCTGTTTTCAGATAATGATTTCCATTGGCGCGTTTATTGACTGTCAAGTGGGGTACAGTCGCTTGATAACTAGTATGGGAAACAGTCCCAAAGGGCCATGCATTTTTACATTTTATTGCTTTCGTAATTGCAGCAAACAAAAACTGATACCTCTCTTTACATCTTCAGGGCAATATATTTTAAGTTGCGCAGGTGCTTTCAGTTTATTATTGTTTATTTATATATATATTTTTTTTTAAGATGGGGAGGGGGTTTTAAAGACCTCATCTTATTTTTTATTATTATGCTTAATAGCAGGGGTGGGGAATCTGCCTAAAAATGTCTGACTCCTGACCCTTTTCCGTAATTTTATGCACTATGATCATTATCAATGGATTTAGAAGACTTAGTGAAAGAAATTCATGATTTTTATGAAACTCGCCTATAAATATAGTTTTGCATCATAAATGTATGGTTTACATATTTAAAGTTGTATTTTTGCACTCCTTTAAAAGATATTCTTGTATTCTAAATTTGTTAGCAATGTATGTATCCAATAAAAATAACAGTATTAAATTAGCAAGTCGCAAAATATTATAGAATAGCTTAAGACAAGTAAATTGGAAATTATAGATTTTCATCGCAAAATAGAATGGTTAATAAAATGATCTATTTTCTGAGAGTTTAAAAAGCCTGAAGCAGCTAAAAACAATGTGGTCGATATTCTGTACTCCGCCTACATTGCAGTTGGGAAGATCTGTTGAGAACACAGCTTAAGTCTGTTTAAATAGGAGTTAAAATTGCCATGTCCAGTCATAAACTGAGTGATTAGTAATTCTGAAATTAATAAAAGAAGAAAAATGATGAGAGCTAAACATTTGGAACACTTTGCGATAGAGACATTGAAAGATTGTGTAATGAATTTAAGAGATTACGGGTCTTGTCTTTGAATGTCTGTCTACGATAAGAATTTGGAATATTAACATTACGCGAATTCGACTTCGTCATTTCGACTTCGAAATTTCCGTCGAACTCATGTGTCACTTCCTGTACTTTTACATTGATCTTCGAATGTAAAAAGATTGGTCACTTTTGTTCTATATAAAAGACATAACATAGGTGGACACTTAAAGATATGAAAGAATGAATGCCAGAGATTACTGATCTTGTCTTTGAATGTCTTTTAAAATGAGATTTTGGAATATTAATTAACATTACACGAATTTGACTTAGAAATTGGTCACTCTTGTTCCACATAAAAGACATAACACAGATGGACACTCAAAAGATATGAAGAATGGAGGCATTAGGAAGATTCTATGTATAATGAAATCCTTGTCTTTGAATGTCTTTCTACAATTAGATTTTGGAATATCAACGTTACGCGAATTTGACTTGCGATTTTCGTCACTTAATATTTATAAATTAACATCTGATTATGATGATTAACGATTATTATGATGATTGACATCCTCTTTATTCATTCTTTCTTTCAGAAATTACTGATCTTGTCATTGAATGTCTTTTACAATAAAATTTTGGAATATTAACATTAAGCAAATTCGACCGGAGATTTTAATTATTAAGTGAGTCAGGCTCACCCAATGTGAGACTTACTATACGTTGTTACTTTTACATTGATATTTCAATGTGAAGAAAATTGGCCACTTTTGTTCTACATAAAAGACATAACACAGATGGAACACTTATATGAAGAATGAATTATTATTGTTCTTGTCTTTGAATGTCTTTTCAAAATAAGATTTTGGAACATTAACGTATGCGAATTCGACTTGCGATTTTCGTCTGACTCATTGTAGATTGTTACTTTTAAACTGATGCGAATATAAAGAATGGAGGCATTGGAAGATACTATGTATAATGAATTCCAGAGATTACTGGTCCCGTCTTTGAATGTCTTTTTACAATAAGACTTTGGAATATTAACATTAAGCGAATTCGACTAGAGATTTTAATTATTAAGTGAGTCGGATTCACCTAATATGTTGTACATTGTTACTTTTACTTTGATCTTCATACGTAAAGAAATTGGCCACTCTTGTTCTACTTAAAAGACATAACACAGATGGAACACTTAAAGAGGGCACCCTGCTAATAGTGAAGATAAAAGTGTGGATAAATTTAATTAGGAACAATTGAACTGGCAGCAGAAAGCCTGGAAGATGGGTCGGGTTCTGCCGAAAATGCTCCCAGTGAACCCGATCCAGTAGAGGGGGAAGTTGCAGTCGGGAAGAACGACTTCTTTTGATTTATGCACGTCTCTAGTTTACTGGCGAGGGGCCAAGTCAGGGTAGAAGAAACTTTATTTTTATTTTTATTCCTTTATTTATTCTTTCTTTGTTTTCTTCATTTTCTCCCCACTACGGGCTATAAATAAGGAGGTCTTCCTGGGTCTAGCAGAGCTAGGAAGAAGTGTACGAGTTTTCCACTGCGGGCAATTGCGATGTTTGGGTTGTTTTTTATTTCTTTTCTTTTTTTTTTTAAGGAGTTGTTGCGACGGATTTGCGTGGGAAACCCAAGGTCGCGACGACGGATTTCCTTTGCTGTTTATCCATGAAAAATAGGAATCTTAGAAATGAAGGTGACAAGAGAAGGAATTTTGATCGTTATAGCTTCCACCCTGTTTAAGTCTTATCTAAATTATTACGATCATCCAGAAAAAAAAAAAAAATTATTTTTCTTATATTTATTTATAGCGTACGGATTTCAATGCGTCAATTCAAAAATTAAAAGAATGAATTTAACTTTTCTAAGGATATTAATGGTCCCCATTTTTTGGAAATTTTTTTTTCTTGATAGATATCGGTATAATAAATAAAAGATACTTAAACATGGATCTATCATCCAAAAGCGGCCTGATGGCCAATTGGTTAGCGATCTGGCACCCATAGACTTCAGATTCGAATCCTTCCTGTGGCATGATTGTTTGTTAATGGTTCGAAATTCAAATTAAACTGCAGGTCCCGGTCTAATTGGCCTAAAGTGTGCACAAATTGACCGTAGAGCGACAAACCTAACTTATCATCCATAACGAACGCGAGTTTAAATATTTTTTCGTAGATGGTTATAAATAAACTAACAATAACTGATGACTTACCAAACACTACAAAGTATTATGATTTAAAAGTTCACTGTATACTCATGTAACAGATACTTCAAGATGACGAAACAGAAATAAACAGGTTAAACTGAATGTAAAGATAAGTCGAATAATCAAAAGATAAAAATACTAAGTCAAACGTCGATCACAAAATTAAAGCACCAATAAAAGCATAATGAATGCATTCTGCGAATATCTTTAATACAAAAAAAAATCCAAAGTTATTTTAAAGAAATGTAAAGTTTGTTTAATGGTTCGAGATCCACGTTAAACTGTAGATCAAGGTCTAATTAGCATAAAGTGTGCATAAAATGACGGTAGAGCGACAAACCAAATCAAACTAAAGAAATGCAAAACATTATAAAAGAACTACAAGAAATACGATTGCCTTTGGTAAAATGACATACAAAGTCATAGCAATTACTGCTGATTACTCCCTTTCATGTCTAAACTGGGTGTTGTTTTTTTTTGGGGGAGGGGACATTTTATTATCTTCATTTTTTTTTTTTTTTTTACAAAAAAAATTCTTTCTGAAGAAATTAATATCACAAAAATTGTAGCACTATAGACATCATTGTACCAAAATTTCGAAAACGTTGTTGTATAAAGACATAACAGCATATCAAAACAAAACTTATCACAACATAAACGTTTTATATTCTAACATATAGAAGTTTTTATATATATAAAACAAATACAGCAATATTTCGTATATTATAAAATAATCAAAAAATTACTTTTTAAAAGTGGACTCAAATATTTCTCGTTTTTCGATAACAGGATATATAATCAAAGTAATGGGAGAATCTTGGAAAGAAGAAGGGTTAAAAAGGAACAAACAAAATAAAACCATTAGCAAGGAAGCGAAACTTCCAAAGTAATTATTCATTTAACTTTTCTTTTTTTTTTTTTTCCATTCTATTTGCAGCAGTTTTTATTTCGCAACATGTCTACATTACACATTAATATAATTACCACCGTCTCTTTATGTAATTGGCCTTCCTCCAGACTCTACACCCATGTCCATCCTGGTAGTTTTAATAGGGTGCAGCCCGAATTTCCCATGGCTCAACATTAATAAAACACATAATTATTCCCCCATCCCAAAAACCTGCACCCAAAAAGCAAGCTGAAGTAGCTGCAAAGTAGCAAGCAGCAAGCATGCATGCAACAACGACAACATCACGTGCATTCTACCAGAAAAGATATATATCACTCCATGCTGTTATCGGATTGGTTACTATTAGGTAGTTTGATTGGTTAATTGTCGCGATGACGTGGATATTATTCAATGTGCAAGAAACACGTTCTCTCTTTCTCTATAGAGAAAAGCGGGAATGAAAATAATCACTAAAATTAAATTGCGGTCGTTTACCTTACAAGAGAAGGAACACACCTTGAAGCGAGAGCTTTTCAACAACGTAAAGAAAAAGAAAAAGACGCAAAAAGGAGTCTAAAAATAAATCATGCAAATACGGGCTTCACGGAGTAAAGAAGTAGTAGTATATTTCCCGGTGCTTCAGCAAACACTGAGAGAGTGGGAAATATTTTTAAAGAAATGAAAAATCTGAGCACTTTTTCTTGAAATTGATTAACTAAAGCGGAAATGATAACCACAAAATAAAGGAATAAGTAAAAAGCAAAAAAATTAAAAAAGAAGATAATGAAAAAAAAAAAAAAAAAAAGATTTTTTTTTTTTATTACTAAACCTACAACTAACAAGAACCAACATTGAAACTATAATTAAGCGGCGATAGAAAGTTGAATCCCAGCGATATATCGCGTAAAGTAATACCCCCAGCGAATAAACAATTTTCAATTAAGTTTTTCGCCCAAGATTACCAGAAGCGAATTACTTTCCCACATTAAACTCGACTTTGGTTAAAATGCTCTCGATCTTTTTCTTAGCATCCCAAGAACACTTTAATTAATTAAATATTCAAACACTTTCAGCAGAATTTTTCTAAAAATAATATCGTTCTTCTTTTTATAGAAATACATATATCGAAATAATACATTTTTTTTTTTTTTTAACCTACCTTTTAACGAAAGTAATCTCATTAACATTTCATTTAAATTTATAAGAATTGTTTTTGAAAAAAAAACAAATAAATATATAAAAAATAAATAAAATATTAATAATAACAAATATATATAACTAAAACCGGATGTACCGATATACAAGTTACTCATAAAATTTAGAATTTAATGTAAGAAAAAAAAAAACATAACAGCAATCTAAAAAAAAAAAAATAAATAAATAAATAAAGAATTCCAAACTATTTTTTTTTTTTTTTTTTATCTCGATTTTTGAAAATATAGTTTTCACCTTGAAATAAAATCGTCTTTGCTTTCACCAGACGATCTTTCAAAATTTTATGTAAATTTTTTTCAGAATTAATTTTTTAAATAAATTATTTAATAATTAATCAATTATTTTATAAATAAATATATGTATAAAAAAAAAGCTCGTGAAAGAAATTTGAAACCAAAATTGATAGTGATGAAGGACAATAAAAATAAATCATGCAAATCATAAAAATCAGAATAAATCATAATCATATACCGTTCTTTTTTTTTTTTTTTTTTTTTTTTTTTTTTTTTTTTTGAGAAAAACATATATGGAAATAATACATTTTTTTAAAAAAATCAAACCACCTTAAACGTAAGTTTACGTAGTAACGTAAGTTTAAGTATTAACATTTCATTTAAAATTATAAGAATTGTTTTTGAAAAAATAAATAAATATATACAATACTAATCGGGTGGACCGATATAAAGGTTACTAACAAAATTTAGGGATTTTAATGTAAGAACAAAAGCATAACAGCAATCTAAAAAAAATAAAAACTAGAAAATTCCAAACAATCTTTCAAAACAATTCTATATAAATTTTTCTACTGAAACATTTTTAAAATAAATTATTCAATTATTTTGTAAATAAATACTATGTGTAAAAAAAAAAAAAAAAAAAAAGCTCGTGAAAGAAATTTAATACCAAAATAAAAAAAGTGATCAAAGGACACGAAAAATCCCTCTCCCCAAAATCAAATATATATATATATATATATATATATATATATATTTATATATATTATTTTACAGAAATGAAAAATCTGAGCACTTTTCTTGAAATTGATTAACTAAAGCGGAAATGATAAGTACAAAATAAAGGAATAAGTAAAAAAGCAAAAACTGATAATGAAAAAAGAAAAGATTTTTTTTTTTTATTACTAAACCTACAACTAACAAGAACCAACATTGAAACTATAATTAACCGACGATAGAAAAGTTGAATCCCAGCGATATATCGCGCAAAGAAGTAATACCCCCAGCGAATAAACAATTTTCAATTAAGTTTTTCGACCAATATTACCAGAAGCGAATTAAAACTCGACTTTGGTTAAAATGCTTTCGATCTTTTTCTTAAGAACACTTTAATTAATTAAATATTCAAACACGGCAGAATTTTTCTAAAAATAACATTGTTCTTCTTTTTTGAGAAAAGCATATATCGAAATAATACATTTTTTTTTAAAACCAAACCACCTTTTAACAAAAGTAATTAACATTTCATTTAAAATTATAAGGATTGTTTTTACAAAACAAATAAATAAATAAAATAAATAATGACAATAATAAATATAATTGTAATCGGATGGACTGATATTACAGGTTATCCACAAAATTTAGAATTTAATGTTAGAACAAAATACATAACAGCAATCTAAAAAATAAAAACTAGAAAATTCCAAACGATTTTTTTTTCCCATGAAAAATCTCGTTTTCACCTTGAAATAAAATCTTCATTCTTTTCACCAGACGATCTTTCAAAACAATTATATATAAATTTTTTTCTTCTGAATTAATTTTTAAATAAATTATTTAATAATTAATCACTAATTTTATAAATAAATATTATGTATAAAAAAGCCCGTGAAAGAAATTTGAAACCAAAATAAAAAGTGATCAAGGACACGAAAAACACCACTCCCTAAAACAATATTTATATATTTTATGGGTAATAATTCCTATACTTGACTTGTGGTTATAGTAACGTTCACTTTTGAATAAAATTAAATTATTTAATAATTACATTATTTTATAAATAAATATTATGTATTAAAAAAAGCTCGTGAAAGATATTTAAAAAAAAAAAAAAAAAAAAAATATCTTGTGAAAGAAATTTAAAACCAAAATTGAAAGTGACCAAGGACACGAGAATCTCCGATCCCCAAAACAATATATATATATAAGGGTAATAAATGTTATACTTGACTTGTGGTTGTAGCAAAGTCCACTTTTGAATGTTTAAACAGCATGGGTTTTCTCACCAATGCTTCATTGTGACCTTGGAAACCAAACCTCCTTATCCTAAAGTCTTCCAGAAAGTTATATATCCTTTGATGTATAACCAAAAACCGACACTAACTGGATCGGAAATTTTATTTTCCCCAGGCTGGTAAATGTCTTTATTTGCTTTGCATCTCCCTATACCGCAACAAACAGGTTTGGAAAGCGTTACGAGATGCACTCGCAGCTTAAGCGTTCAAATGTGGACAGCCTTGAAAAGCTTAAATTCGAATCCATTGTAGTGTAATGAATCACTGTCAGAAATGAAGATATTCGATGTATCAGCGTATCGACAGTTAGATTGGTTTGGAGAGGGTTTTAGGAGCTTTGTCTCAAACGACAAGCAAATGAGGGGTAGTTCTTGACGGTTTGTGTACTCGTGATATATATCAGTGCAATACAACTCCCTACCTAAATAAACAAAGCGCGCAAGCTATAGTCGAGGCATCGATATTTGCTTAAGAAAACACGCAAATGTGGACGTTTTCCTTTCATACATCTTTCAGAATCTCTCACTACAAATGGGAAAAGTGAATGTAAATTGCTTATAGTAACGAAGGAAGTTCAGTTCAAATACGAATTTCGAACTCGAAAAACATTTTAATTAATTAAATACCTCCCAAAGAATTTTTCGAAAAATAAAGATGGATAAAAGTCTTTTCTTACAAAAAAAAAAAAAAAAAACTATTTATCGAAATAATAGACTAAGCTATCTACTGCCTTTATGGAAAATAATTTCACAAGAATTAGATTTAAAATTACAAAAGTCAATATCAATACAAAATAAATTGGTAAAATTAATGAAAAACACACGTTTTTCTCATAATTATAGTTATTATAATGATTTCTATCATTAGAAATACTCACTTCCGCTCATTTCCATGATTTCGGTATTTTAATAATTTTTTTTTTTTTAATTCTTGTAATTGTTTTTCAGATTTATTTTTATAATGAAATATAAGTTGTTGTTTTTTAAATGCAACTTTCAGTTTGTTTTATGTATTGAAATTCTTATTTATTTATTTAAAGGTATGTTGTTGGATAATACAAGGTAGAGAATTGAGCATCAGAATCAGGAGTGGATATAAAAATCCGTATGTGACTCTTTTTATTTATTATTTATTTTTTTTATTAATTATTTATTATTATTTTTTTATTTATTATTTATTTATTTATTTTTATTTTTTTTTTCAAAATTCTGAAGAATAATGGTAAAATTAAATGTAAGGAAGCAATTCAATTGCATCCTTTACCAACACAACCATTAGTAAAGACAGTTTGGCGAGCCCTGATGGCCAAGTGACTGGCACTGCCACTGGTTCACCGGTCGGGTTCGAGCACGGCAGTGCCATGGACGTTTGTAGTGATTCAGTATCCCCTTTAAACCGTATCTCCCATTCTAATATGACTGTAGGGCATCGGAATGACAATCCTATCCCTTAAAAAATAATCTTCAAGGAGCCAAGTCAGAGTTCTACCTACGGGTGCTCCATCACAACAGAAGCTGTCCCCCCGTTCTTTTCACTTCTTCCATGAGACCACATGGGTTCTTGGACTTGGTCTAGTTGTTGCTGTCTACTAAGTGGGATAAGAAACAACAACACTGCTATCTTAAATGAATGGCAGAATATCTTAAATGAATGACAGAATATCTTATTCTCAGCTATTCTGTAATACTTTAATCCCTGCTAATTTATTGTTATTTTTATATGTTTGTTTGGTTTATCGCTCCACGGTTATTTTGTGCACACTTTAGGCTAATGAGACAGAGACCTATAGTTTAACGTGAATTCCGAACCACTACAAACATACATGCCAACGTCATTCGAACCTGAAGACCGTGGTACCAAAGGCTAGCGCTAGCCAATTGACCATCAGGCCACTGTTATTTTTATAGGACATATTTATTGTAAGCAAATTTAGAGTACAATGACATCTTTTAAATTAACACAAATACTGCACTTATGCAAAAGATTTTAACGGCTATACAAGTTCAATAAAAATCATTAAATTTAACAAACTTTCTACATCCACTAGTAAAGTTCATAGTTTATAACAGGGGTCTCCAAACTACGGCCCGCGGGCCAAATCCGGCCAGCGACAGCGTAATAAGTTGTAAAAAAATATATAGCTGTAATAAGTTGGATAAAAAAAAAAAAAAAAAAAAATACAGAATGATAATAACTCGGCTTTATTTACTTGCTAGGTAAAGTTTAATGACAAGCATAATATGCAGAAAAATTAAAATGGTTTTGGCCCTTGGTACTTACTGGAGTAAACAGTATGGCCCTAAGGCTGGAAAGTTTGGAGACACCTGGTTTATAACATTACAGTAGAGTGGGGAATTAAGTATAAAAAAAATTCGATTTAGAAATCAGAATTTTTTTTTTTTGTCCGTCATTCCTACTTAGTGACATCAACCTGATGGCCAATTGGCTTCCGCTCTGACCTTTGGTACTCCAGGTTCGAATCTTGGCAGTGGCATGGATGTTTGTTAGTGATTCGGAATCCACTTTAAACTGTAGGTTCCGGTCTCTTTAAACCTCGTGTGCACAAGAAGACCGTAGGGCGACAAACTAAACCAAATATACTTTGTGACAAATAATTGAATTTAAACTAGTATAAGAAAAAATGTATTTATATTTCAATCCTTCTTTGTATTATATGTAATTCGATCTTAAGAGATTTTGTATAGATAAAACTCAACTGCAAATGCAATTTTTCTTTTCTTAAAGTAAAATTCCAATTCATTCATATCGCAAAATGCACAACTAATTATAGTAGTAATTTTCTTTCAAGCCTAATTTCAACTTAACAAAGAATTCTTTATGAGAATTTGAAAAGAGAGAAAAAAAAAAGAAAATTCATATTTTAAAATCCAAAACTACTAAGATTTCTTGGTCCTCTTTCATTATTCATTCATTCACTTAAGACATTTCATCACAGGATGAAAATTGCTGATAACTTCTGCTGATTCACTACGAAATCGTTACTTGGATCAACACTAAAACATGAAACATTCTATTTTTTTTTTTTTCTTCTGAGGAAAGAGAAAAAAAAAAAAAGCAAAAAAAAGCAAAGAAAGAAAAGCGATTATGTTCTCCAAGAATTCGAAACTTTGATCACCAGATTACGGGTAACACAAGCACCCTCTTTAACCATTTAATCAAGTTTCTGCCATCAGTAAGGAACGGCAGTTCTTTCTGGCTTCGCAATTACAGTTCAAAACTTAACAGGAGAGTTGCATGCCGTCTTATGTGTCTCCCTCATTAACCTCCCATCTAAAAAAAGAAGGTGAAAAAAAAGACACAAAAAAAATGAGGAGCTAAAAAAGTTTCTTTTCTAGAGTTTCCACACATAGTCTTTTTTTTTTTCCCACAGCAAAAGAAGAAATTCCGGGAATGTTTGAGGATAGGTTGTTCTGTTAAGCGGCAAGACCAAAAAAAAAGTCTTTAAACAAACCCGATACATTTTAAATGCAACTTTAACGCTAGTGGAATCGGAGTTGGTTGTCGTTTTTTTTTAGTAGTTGTTTTTTTAAATAGAGGTAGAATGCATGTTTGACATGCAATTTAATATGCATTGTTTAGCCGACTATTAAGCAAATAGTAAATTATCTGCTGTTCTGCTTTCACAATGTTTGTTACAATGATAAAGAATATACTGATATTCTAGGTGAAATATTCTTTTTTGGCTGTAACATTTACGCCGATCTGTTTCGGCAATTATTAAAACGATCAAGAATATATTGATATTAAATTTTTTTTTTTGCTGTAGCATGTCCTTACTGTAGCAATTTTGACTCATGAATCAAGAAACTTTTAAAGTAACTCATTTTCCAAGGATATCTAGATGTCGATCCATCAACAAGATAAGCTTGATGTCGCATTTGGACATACAATTTAATAAGCATTGTTACTAAAGGCATGGTTTAGGTGGCTTTTAAGTAATGATTGAGTTATTCATCGATTTGTTATGGCAACGATTGTTAAAATGATGAAGAATAACTCAAATTTAATTCTACGTAAAGCATTCTCTTAGCTATATCATGTTCTTGACAATTTTGACTCTAGAATCGGAGACATTTTAAAGTAACCCATTTTCTAGGGATATTTACTTTTATGTCCATAAAAATGCTGAGCTTGATGATTACTTTACAATAAAAACACCATTAGGATATGTCAGAATTTATCCCTAGTGTCGCTGCAATTTGAAAAGAATACTGTCCCGCTCACCTTGGGATGGTATTTTACTGCTCCTGAACCCTAACAGAAGTTCTTTCGTGCTTTGGGACATTTATTAGAATTTTAACATGCTCAAAAGTGATGTACATAGAAAAACTTCTACAATGAATGAGACGATATGCTACTATGCAATAACTAAAGTAGTATTTTTTAAAACAAAATATTGACTTTGCGGTCAATACTTTCACCATAAGAAAGTTGGAAATCAGAAAAGGAACCTATGGTTTAAAGAGGATTCCGAACCACTAATAAACATCCATGCTACAGCCAGAATTCGAACCTGAAACCTGTGGTATGAAAGGCCAAAACGTTAGCCAAATGGTCATCAGGCCGTCCTGTAGCACCCAATGAAAAAAAATTTTTCGCCCATCAGGCCCTATTACACAGTAGAAAAAAAGATTTCTTAAAAAAGAGTTTACTTATAAGAAGAGTCAAAATTTTCCAGTTTTTGCAACTTTAATGTGCTTGGATTTTATGTAAGATCCAAGTACATTAAAGTATACAATTTAATAATCGATTAGGTATTATCGTGTCAACATTTTTTTTAATAAAATTAAATAAAATATTACAATTTCTGCGATCTTTTCTGATTTAACAAATTGCTAAAAATTCAAATCGAAATCTGAAGGTCTTATCAATTAATCTATCGAAAATCAACAACTAGAATCTACCAAACAATTTTTTCTAAATATTTATCTTTACAATATTTTTAGCTACTACTGTAATACAAAAAAAAAAAAAAATACCCAGATAAATAGATCTTTTGAATATGAAAAGAGAAAAAAATGATAGCAATAAATTTTACATAACGAAGCTTTGAAGAAGGGGAAAAAAAAAAAATAGCAGTGAAAACTAGAAGCAAAAAGCAACTATAATAGCATGCCTAAATGCGCGAATCCTCCAGCTCGCCGTAGTTGCCCGAAGGCAAGTGAGAAGTGTTTGCTTTAGTTGTCAGCTAAGTGTTGGGTGGCAAGGGCTGGAGCTGCCAACAAAACTAGTTACCAAGAACTATAATTTTAAAAACGAATTACAAATATCGAGACTGTCGACAAGAATGAATATCGTCACACCTCTTCGCCAACACGATAGTGGAATTTGCCAACCCTTGACTAATGGCAATCATTGGGAAAAAAAATACGTTAGTAAAATATAAAAACTAGAAATGTTTACTACAGATTTACCTCTTTGGATAGTTCAAAATAAAGGTTGGTAACCTAAATAACATATGCTAATTCAGTTAAGAGACAATTACTTAGGTATTTTGAAAAAGAGGTAAAAGAGACAAAAATGTCAATATGAATGAATTTTATCTATTTATTTATTTTTAAGTATTCATGTCTGCTTTTTATTTTAACTCAAATTTGAATTCATATCAATTTGGGAATCATTATTTATTGATTAAATATCTAAAAATTCCTATTTCTAATATATTTCAAATCTCGTATTTCTTTTAAAGGAATCTATTTTATTAATATATATATATACATATATGTTGCATTTTGTTTAAAAAAAATTATTTAGGAAAAAAAAATATAACACAAAAACCAATAATTTTAAATGTTTTTTTTCTTCTTATACATTCGTCCTTTTTTTTTTTTTAATGGCCAAGTGGCTAGAGCTCTGTTCTTTGGTATCACAGGCTTCAGATTCGAATCACGGCGGTGGTACAGCTGTTAGTTAGTGGTTCGGAATATACGTAATATAAATATAAAAAATATATATGTTAGTAAAATATAAAAACTAGGAATGTTTACTAGGGATTTATCACTTTGGATAGTTCAAAATAAAGGTTGGTAACCCAAATAACATATGCTAATTCAGTTAAGAGACAATTACTTAGGTATTTTTGAAAAGAGGTAAAGGAGACAAAAATGTCAATAAGAATAGATTTTATCTATTTATTTATTTTTAAGTATTCCTGTCTGCTTTTTATTTTAACTCAAATTTGAATTCATATCAATTTGGGAATCATTATTTGTTGATTAAATATCTAAAGTTTAATTCTCCTATTTCTTTTAAAGGAATCTATTTTTATTAAAAAAGATGCATTTTATTTCAATTGACCCGTTTCTTAAAAATTTATTCGGGGAGGGAAAAAAAAACATGGCGCAAGAAAAATTTGTAATAACATTCGAAATATGAAATCAAAGAACTTAACCAAAAATTACAAAAAGAAAAACATTCAAAAAATTAATATTAGAGATTTATCTTCAATCCCATGGTGGGCCAAGGCAGTCTGGCATCATGAGATGTTTTCTTTTTACAGGGTAAGGTTGTCAAACACTACGCCCAACGCTCGACAGCCATATTAGATCGGGACCAACGATGTAAAGTGGATTCCGAACAACTACAAACATCCATGGCACCACCGGGACTCGAACCCAAAACCTGTGGCCCCCGAGAGCTAGTCACGTCTATCAGGCTCCAAAATAAATAAAAAAATGTTTATACATATACATGTATATGTATAAGAAAAATATTGATTTTGGAATTGAATTATATTCCAATTAATTCAATTCCAAAATCAATATTTTAAATAATAAGCCTGATTATGTGTGTTTTATGTAAAAACTGTTACCAAATGTTTTAATGCTTTTTAATATTATTCTGATATTTTTAATTTTGCTTAAATATTTTATATAAAAAACAAAATTACTTCACTTAATTATTTATTATATATAAATAATTAAGTAAAATAATTTTTTTTTCAATTCATTAGAACATAATAATTTTGTTTGAATTATTTAAATAAACTTTTCGTACGCCGGAAGAAATTAAAAACAATATTTTTCTTTTTTTTTTTTTTTTTTTTTTTAAATCTCAACTTATATTAATTTCATATATATTCTTTTTCCGTAAAATATTAATGTATTAGATGAAAAACAAATTAGGAATTCTTAAAATTTAAATCATATTTTGCATAATACGAAAAAAAAAACCTACCGAAATCAATATCCTTTTAGAAAATAAATACTATACTACAGTACAAAGATAAATAACAATAACAGCTAAAAAACAAAACTAAACTATTTTCGAGAATTCACAGAATAAACGCCAGACACATAAAAAGATAGAAATGATTATTAATTCTATTATTGATATTTTACAAAAAAAAGAAAAAAAAAAAATCAACAATAAAATGGAAATAACACACCAAATAAGGTATTTTTAATGATTAAATTATTTCTATTGTAATGAAAATGGAAAATTTTACAGAAGTCTATTGTTATTTTTATTTTTTAAAAAACCGAACATACTAAATTATTTTGATCTCAATATTAGAATAAAGGAATTTAAACAGTTAATTTAACTTTTCCGGTTCAATGATTTTTTTTACTCTTTCCGAATATATATATATATATCATCTTTTTTTTTAAATCGATGCAAAAATATTAGTCATTAGAAAAAAGAATTTCAATGCCTAAATAATTAAATGGTATGAAAAATATTAAATGATAAATTTTTGTTTAATTATATTTCACCTAGAATATTTAACAATAAATGTTTTAAATTATAATTAACCAAACTAAATTAAATCACAACAAACTAATCATGACGATTTAGAATAGTTAAAACCCTTATTTAGGCTGTAATTTAAAGTTAAAAATATTTACCACATTTACCAAATTTAAAAAAAAAAGAACTATACAAATAAGGTTTGATTTTTAACTAGTATTTAAAATATTAGAAATTAAACTAAATAATAGAAACTAATTGTAAAAAATTATTCGGTTAATTTAATATAAAAAGCATAATGCCGATAAATTAAAAGCTTTTGAATGAGTTTATCCACAAATAAAAAGCATTAAAAATACATACGTTGCACTTTGGTTTAATAATATTTCAGTATGAATTGGATATCCATCAATGTGGCTGTAACGTAAATCTTTAAACATTATAAAATACATTCTTCGTCATTAGCGCAGTGATGGCCTGATGGCCAATTGACTAACGCTCTGGCCTTTAATGTTTCAGGTTTCAATCCTGGCGGTGGTATGGATATTTGTGAGTGGTTCTGAATCCACGTTAAACTGTAGACCCCGTTCTAATTAACCTAAAGTGTGCAAAAATGACCGTAGATCGACAAATCAAATCATTGGAGCAGCAGCCCCACGGTGAGCCAGAATCATCTGACTATTGGCAAATTTCGAGACAGAGATGTTTTCTTTTTAGGATCCCAGCGGTGCCACGGATGTTTGTAGTGGTTCGGAATCCACTTGAAACCGTAGATCCCAGTCTACTAGATCAAAGAGCGTTGTGAGATAGTGTTACTCGTGTCCGTAGAATATTTTCAAGCTACACGTGCAGCCTGATGGCCAAT
This sequence comes from Caerostris extrusa, assembly GCA_021605095.1. Classification (NCBI taxonomy): domain Eukaryota; kingdom Metazoa; phylum Arthropoda; class Arachnida; order Araneae; family Araneidae; genus Caerostris; species Caerostris extrusa. The sequence goes on along the minus strand of BPLR01015696.1, from coordinate 65,490 downwards.
TGGCTAGCGCCTTGGCCTTTAGTATCCCAGACTTCAGGTTCGAATCTTGGCGGTGGCATGGTTGTTTGTTAGTGATTCGAAATCCACTTTAAACTGTAGGTTCCGGTCTGTTTAGCCCTCGTGTGCACAAGATGATCGTAGAGCGACAAACCAAACCAATCAAGCTACACGTGCACTCTGGGTAGTGCTAAATGAGTAACGTCGATGCAGCCCTTGCTTATGGCATAAAGATAACTGTCTTAAGTATTTTTTAATACTTTCGAACAATTGGTATATGAATTCGTCTTTATTCAGAATAAATGCAGCCTTTGTATTTTTATATTTTATTCCATACAACAAAATCCCTTTTCCGTAAATCGGTTAACATTTAATACATCAAACCATAGGTGAAAAGGCTTTTAAAGCTTTCATTCAATTTATTAAATCATTAATTATCAATTATTCTATAAATACTTTTGTACAATGGTATATGAATCCCCCATTTATTCTGAATAAATGCAGCTTTTGTATTTTATTCATTTTACCATACAACAAAATCCCTTTTCGTAAATTGGTTAACATTTAATACACCAAACCATAGGTGAAAAGGCTTTAAAGCTTTCATTCAATTTATTATTAATCATTAATTATCAATTATTCTATAAATACTTTTGTACAATTGGTATATGAATCCCCATTTATTCTGAATAAATGCAGCCTTTGTATTTTTTATTTTACTCCGATACAACAAAATCCTCTTTTCGTAAATTCGGTTAACATTTAATACATCAAACCATAGGTGAAAAGGCTTTAAAGCTTTCATTCAATTTATTAAATATTAATTATTAATTATCAATTATCCTATAAATACTTTTGTACAATTGGTATATGAATCCCCCTTTTTATTCTGAATAAATGCAGCCTTTGTATTTTACATTTTACTCCGATACAAGAAAATCCCCTTTTCGTAAATTGGTTAACATTTAATACATCAAACCATAGGTGAAAAAGGCTTTAAAGCTTTCATTCAATTTATTAAATATTAATTATCAATTATCCTATAAATACTTTTGTACAATCGGTATATGAATCCCCCTTTATTCTGAATAAATGCAGCCTTTGTATTTTACATTTTACCCGATACAACAAAAATCCTCTTTTCGTAAAATCGGTTAACATTTAATACATCAAACCATAGGTGAAAAGGCTTTAAAGCTTTCATTCAATTTATTAAATCATTAATTATCAATTATTCTATAAATACTTTGTACAATTGGTATATGAATCCCCATTTATTCTGAATAAATGCAGCCTTTGTATTTTACATTTTACTCCGATACAACAAAATCCTCTTTTCGTAAATCGGTTAACATTTAATACATCAAACCATAGGTGAAAAGGCTTTAAAGCTTTCATTCAATTTATTAAATATTAATTATTAATTATCAATTATCCTATAAATACTTTTGTACAATTGGTATATGAATCCCTTTCTTTATTCTGAATAAATGCAGCCTTTGTATTTTACATTTTACTCCGATACAAGAAAATCCCTTTTCGTAAATTGGTTAACATTTAATACATCAAACCATAGGTGAAAAAGCTTTAAAGCTTTCATTCAATTTATTAAATATTAATTATCAATTATCCTATAAATACTTTTGTACAATCGGTATATGAATCCCCCTTTATTCTGAATAAATGCAGCCTTTTGTATTTTTACATTTTACTCCGATACAACAAAATCCTCTTTTCGTAAATCGGTTAACATTTACATCAAACCACAGGGTGAAAGGCTTTAAAGCTTTCGCTCAGGTGTTTAGGCGTTGCCAAAGAGTGACAGATAATGCCATTTTTTTTCTCTCTCTCTACCCAAAACGATAAAAAAAAAAAAAAAAAAAAAAAAGTCTGAAAGCATTGTATTTGGAACATTTGGCGAACGACTGCCACATTGCGACAGTGACAAACCGTTAAGTCTCTGTTTCACGAAAGTGAACGAATACACTCCACGATTCGGTTATGCAACTGAATTGAACGATCACAAAAAGAGAGAGTTGTCATCCGATACGGCAAATTCCATAATTTAGTAAGAACGAGTTTGATTTCGGTAATCCTGAGTTTCCTAAGGGTATGATTTCGAAATGAAAAAAAAAAAAAAAAAAAAATTATTTTTGTGAATGTAGTTGGGATTCTCTTATGTTTTGAGATGTTATTAAGTTTATGACTATAAAAGAATAAAAAAATATTATCAGAATGGTATAATATTTAAAAAAGATTGTCAAATAATAGATATAGTCTAAAGTATGATGTGTTTACATGTTGAATCCGGATGTTTATAATAAAAATATTTGAATGAAATTATTTTTATATTATTTAGTGTACGTCATTTGTGTAAAGTGTTTTTAAAATGACAATGCAAATACATCTAAGGTTTTTTTTTTTTTTTTTTTTTTTTTTTTTTTTTACTTCTCTCTGTCCTATAGAAATAAATAATTCCATCTTTATAACTTACATTTCGATAACAATGGGAAAATAATTTATATATATATTTTTATTTGATTGGGACACTGTGTCAATCATTTATTTAATTTTTTTTTTAAGTTAAATAACGGACAATAGGATATCGAATTTTAAAAAGGGAGGGGAATATACAATAAAGATCAACAAAAATATCAAAAACCTCATTATTATTATTATTATTGAGTAGGAGAATGCAAATTTATTCTTATAGTTGTTTAAGATTAAAAATAAATCGAAAAAAAAAAAAAAAAAAAACAATTGTTTTAATATTGAGTATTAAAATGAAAAGATCAAAAATTTAAGGCATCAAGTCCTACTCGTTTCTCAGTGGCAACGCTCGCCATTGGTGAACATTAGGGCGGTTTGGTTTCTCGCTCTACGGTCATCTTGTACACACTTTAGGCTAAACAGACCGGGGCCTACCTTTTAACGTGGATTCCGAACCACTTACAAACATCCATGCCACCGCCTGGATTCGAACCTGAAGCCTGGGATACCAGAGGGTACAGAGCTAGTCACTTTGTCACCAGACAGCGAACATTATGGCGGAGGTTCAATTAGCTAGTGGTTTTGCTGTAGACACTGTTAAAAAGAAAAAAAAAAAAAAAAAAAAAGAGAGAGAAGAAACTCGATGATGTTTGTGATGTTCAGCATTTTGCCTCGTTATTCAGACTACTAGGGAATTTTGCATGTTTTCTCCCATACGATACGCAAATGCAGTGTAGTTCCCCTTAAAAGAAGGCACTGCCCTCCTTTTTCAGCGTCACGGAGAAGCACCAGGAAAAAATCACAGGAAATGTGAATCACAGTTGAAAACTACAACTAAGTAGAAAAGAATAAATGGAGTAAAAAACTAATGAATAAATAAGGAGAAAAAGAAAAGATGCTACAGCTTCAGGTTCAAGTCTGGGAGGTGTCTTGGATGTTTGCAGTGGTTCGGTATCCATTTTAAAATGTAGGTCCCGGTATAATAAGACTGCAGAGCGTACGGCTGACAACCCAACCCGTAAAAAGTCAGCGTCACGGAGCCAACTCAGACTTCAACCTACGTTTACTCCATCACAGCCTCTCCCCTTCCCTTCTCCATGAGACCTTACAGATTCTTGGACTTGGTCTAGATGTTGCTGTTTACCAAGTGGGATAAAAAAAAAAAAGACTTTAAACTTTAAATAATAGTTATCAAATGTCTAAATTATCTCTTAATATAAAAGAAAATTTATTTTTCTAATGCAGCTGGTAACGCAACGACAATTATCTTTATGCCTTAAGCAAGGGCTGCACCGATGTTACTCATTTAGCTCTACCCAGAGGACACATATAGCCTGAAGATATGCTACGGACACGAGTCACATTACCCCCACAACTCTCTACGATCAAATGAAACCAGAACCTATGGTTTAAAGTGGATTGCGAACCACTACAAACATCCATGGCACCGCCGGATTGTCGAACCTGAAACCTGTGGTACCAAGCGCCACAAACACTCGGCTATCAGGCCCCATATAAAAAGGAATTAATTTTATATGCAAAATAGCATTTTCAAGATAAGATGTTGGAACCTTATAATCAAATAATAAAATAATAACAACAGGTTAGAAGATCTACTTGCACGGAACTCTCATGTAATTTCACTAAGTTTAACTCTCAAATTTAGTTAATTCTCCAAACATAAAAAAAAATTTAACCTAAATTCAACATATTTTCTAACGACAAGCTAAAATTCCGCTATGCATTCGGAAAGATTGTTACGGAAATATACGTTTTGTTGACTTAAACCCACGAAAATTGACCACCACAGAACTTCTATTGTAAGGTTGAAATGTATTCCGCTTTTTTACGACAAGCAAGTTGATTCCAGTCGCATAATTTTCATTGTTTTCTGAGAGCCAGAGGTGTTCGGAAAAAGAATGACAAACCTCATAATTTATATTTTACCTGGAATCGGGAGAAAAAATTGCGAATGGAAGGGGGAAAAAAACAAAATCGAGGTTTTAGAAGGAAACGAGGAGCTCTTTTGGCATCTTTTTAGACCTTGCGGAATATATTACACATATTTTTAGGAGAAAAGAAAAGATTTGACCGTCTTGATGCAAACCTTTACATGGTTCCTTATGAAAGACCATCAATGCATGTTATATGTCTTCAGATAGAATTCCATTTTTAAATGCACCAAATGATAGAAGGTTTTATTGTATTATTGTAAAATACAACAATAATTGCAAGATGTTTAGTTAGATAAATAGATATTAAAAAAAAAGTTAAAATTGAAAATATTTATAACAAATATTTCTTCTCACTGAACATTTGAGATCCAATAATGTAATCAGTAACAGACAATTTTTAAAGGTTTATATTGTTGACTTGATAAAAAAATTAGTTTATTTTTTATAAAATATTTGAAAAGTTATCGAGAATCGCAGATCGTACAAATCTAAATTAGCCAATTAATTATGATATAAACCTACCTATCGTCTCCAATTGTTTTATAATGAAATATATATATATAATATTGATATTCTAAAGTTTACATCACAATGTTACTGAGTCGAATACTTATTGTGCTACATCAGGCTTAAACAATTTAATTACAAAAAAAATAATGTTTTTAAGCTTAACTAAGGGCCCTGACGGCCGAGTGGCTAGCGCTCTGGCGCCATAGGTTTCAGGGTTCGTGTGAAAAAAAATAAAAACATTTTAAATATTGGGATTCTTCTCTAAATATATTATTGGATGAAAATTTTTTTTTATTTCATGTATGGGCCTGACATCTTAGTGATTAGCGCTCTGATGCTCAGTGAGACAGGTTTAGTGCTCGAGTCAAGCGGTGTTATGGATGCTTATAGTGGTTCGGAATCCTATTTAAACCGTAGGTCTTGATATAGTATGACTGTAGAGAATTGGGAGTACGGGTGACAACCCTACCCGTTAAAAAAAAACATCTCATGTTTCAGAATCTGGCAGTAGGCAGAAAACCTTGCCCTAGCATGTTATTGATTAGAAGATTTGGTTTGTCGTCCTACAGACATTTTTTTTTTTATACACTTTAGGTTAATTAATCTACAGTTTAAAGCGAATTCCGAACCACTAACAAACATCCATGCCCCCCGCCCGGATTCGAATCTGAAGCTTGTGGTACCAAAAGCCAGAGTACTAGCCCATTGGCCATCAGGCCACTGCGCCAATGAAGAATCTTAATTAAAATAAATATATGAATTTTTGTTTTCAAGCAACTTCACAAGGTAACCTATGTGGTTACTGTTCTTAATAAAAACTTGGGCGGCCCGATGGCCAATTGGCTAGAGCTCTGGCTTTGGTGCTATCACGGATGTTTGCTAGTGGTTCAGAATTCACTTTAAACTGTAAGTCAGGCTTAATTAGCATAAGGTATGCAAAAAATGACCGTAGAGCGGCAAACAAAATCCAACTAAAAACTTGTTGAATGACATTTTAATTACAGCAAAATTATTCATCTCAACGTTTTCAAAAGCAAAAATCGGAAAATATTTATTCACACTATATAAATAACCTTCTCCAAAAAGATAAATATCATAGCTTTAATTACAGTAATCAGTGAAAATGCATGCAATTTATAAATTTGTCAAAATTATAAAGAAAAGAAATATATTGCTTTTAAATGAAAGAATTCATGTCATTCTAGGGTAATTATAAGGGTTCAATTGATAAAATACAGATATCCAAACTAATGATAATTCCATATTATTAAAGCGAGACTTAACCATACAAATTTATGTCGAACATTAATTCATTAGGGCCAAGGCAATGCTTTTTTTGTGCTCAACAATCTTTCGCATACACCACCAAAACCGGATGTTACTGAATGACAAATATAAATAAATAAAACACTGAAAGGCCTGAGAATTTTTTTCTTTTTCTCTTTTTCTTGTATGGAATAATGGAAGGTGAAGTTCTGGATGCCATCGGAACCCGACAGAATTCGAAATATGCAACGACAACAGTAGGTGCAAGTTCCTAAAAGGTCCAAACGCTTTTCGACACATGTCGAGCCGTGGATAAAGAAAAGTCGGGAGCTCGCAATTATTCAAAGTCTTTAAGAACATAAATAGACAATATAATTACAAAAAATAACGTTTTTAAGCTTAACTAAGGGGCTTGATGGCCAAGTGACTAGCGCTCTGGCGCCACAAGTTTCGAGTCCCGGCGGTGACATGGATTCTTGCAGTGGTTCGGAATCCTCTTTAAATCGTAAGTCCAGCTCTAATATGACAGTTGGGACTTAAAGCTGACAACCCTACTCCAAAAAATGAAAACATCTTATGTTCTGGAATCTGCCAGTAGGCAGACGGCCTAGGCTCGTCATGGGACTATTGCGCCAATGAAGATTTGGGTTTGGTTTGTCACTCTACAGTCATTTTTTGCACCCTTTAGGCTAATTAGAACAGGACCTACAGTTTAACGTGAATTCCGAACCTGAAGCCTGTGTTACCAAAGAGCGCTAGTCAATTGACCATCAGGCCGCTGCGCCAATGAAGAAGAAATTTAGTTGAAATAAATATATGAATTTTTGTTTTCCGGCAACTCCACAAGATTACATGTGTGGTTACGGTTCTTAAAAACTTGGGCAGCTTGATGGTCAATTGGCACTATAACAATAAATTATAAAGAAAAGAAACGTGTACTTTTATATAAAAGAATTCTTATCGTTCTAGGGTAATTACAAGGACACAATTAAAAAAACGTAGATAACCAATCTAATGATTATTAAAGCGAGACTTAACCACACAAATTAATGATGTCGAACATTAATTCATTACGGCCAATGCAAAACTTTTTTGTTCCCAACCATCTTTCTCATACACCACGAAAACCGGATGTTACTGAATGACAAAAATACAAAAATAAATAAATAAAACACTGCCAAGCCTGAGAATTCTTTCTTTTTTTCTTCTTCTTGTACGGAATAATGGAAGGCGAAGTTTCTGGATGCCATCGGAACCCGACAGAATTCGAAATTATGCAACAAACAACAGTAGGTGCAAGTTCCAAAAGGTCCAAACGCTTTCCGACACATGTCGAGCCGTGGATAAAGAAAAAGTCGGTGGGCTCGCATTTATTCGACGGCTTTAAGAATGTCGAAATCACGAGTAATCTTCGATTAGATGCGATCAGTGAAGTGTGGCACGATTGAGAAGAAGGAAAAAAAAAAGGCAAGCACAGCCCGCCATTGTTCTTTTGTTTTTCGATGGTGGCACAAACCAAGGTGGCTCGTACTGAAATGGCTTTCTAACATGAGTTAAAACAGTGTAAGTGTTGGTCTGAATTGATTATTTCACCCTTTTCTTCTTTCTTTCTTTCTTTTTTTATCTCTCTTTCTCGGATGCCATCGTATCCGTTGCTAGTCTGTGACCCGGACTAACATGAATTTCATAAAATTTTGTTGTATTCGACTGATACTCCTAAAGTCCATTCTGTGGGATATTTTATTTAGCCAGAAGAATTTGATCCATCTGAAGGCATAACCAAATATTCTTAAATAAGTACTTTATGAATAAAATAAATAAAGTTTAGTTTGCATTCATATTAATTACACTTATTTTTATATATATAGGGGCCTGATAGCCGAGTGGCTTAGCTTGGCGTTCGGTACTACAGGTTTCGGGTTCAAATCATGGATGTTTGTAGTGGTTCGGAATCCACTTTAAACAATAAGTCTCAGTCTAACATAATCGTAAAGCGTTGCGGTGGCATTGTTAAGCTACGGACACGGAGTAACTCGCCTCAAGTTGACACGCTTGTCCCTGGTTAGTGCTAAATAAGTAACCGCGGTGCAGCTCTTGCTTATGAAGATTAAGTGTCTCTGTATTGCCAGCTACATTAGAGCAACAAAACTTATTTTTATACCATTCTTTGTTTATTAGGGGATAAGTTAGAAAATAAAAAGTTAAAAATTTATAAGATTTAAAAGCAATGTCCATTATATTGACATGCTAAAAATATAATTTCCTTGCAAAATTTTAATCACATTATTTCGTATTCTTCTTTTTCTCTCGGCGACCTGGTAGCCAAGTGGATAGGCTTCAGATTCGAATACTGGGGGGCAGCATGGATGTTTGTTAGTGGTTCAGAATCCACTTTAAGCCGTAGATCCCGGTCTCATATGACCATAGAGTTTCCCAGAGCCCAGTCAGACTCTCATCCACATCATTCCCAAACTGTAAAGGGGCAACTCAGCTCTACTCACAGTGGTGTTGTGTGGTAGTGGTGGTTCTGAATCCACTTTAAACTTTAGGTCTCAGTCTGTTCAGCCCTAGTGTGTACAAGATGACCGTACTGTAAAACGACAAACCGAACGAATCTTCTTCTCTCTAGCATTTGATAAAAATTGATAGAAAAAACAAAAAGTAATAGCATATGATAATAATTGGGATTAAAAATCTATTATGAATTAAACTGCTTATATAAATTCTAAAATGACTTTTTATTTGATAATATTTTGTTATAAATCTGTTATTGATACATTTTTAAAAAGTTGCATGATATCGTCTATTTAAGCAAGAAATAAATTTTAAATGAATGAACAAAAGCAATTTGCTGAATACTAGATTGATCATTTTCCTACAATGACACAAATAATATTATGAATATAATTTCCCTACATTTTCCTCTTTTTGTTATCAAAACTGTAACACTTTGAATCTAAATAACAATTTTATATAATGTATTCAACTCTATAAAAAAAAAAAACTTTTTTTGATAAAATTTTGTCTAGATATATAAATATTCAACATTAAAAGATAACATTTACCATTTCTTCACATAATAAAAAAGTACACACACAAAAAAAAGATTAGAAAAAAATAGTTGTTCAACTGGTTTTTTTTTTTTTTTTTTAAAAAAAAAAAAAAAAAAATACAGGAATTTGTATCTGAGTAGAAGTAATCTTTGTAATTATAAAATACTTTTCTGGTTGTACAGCTTGCCCTTCCATAACGTAAAACCAAGACTCCTTCGGGTAAAAAAATACTACTAGGATGTCAACAGGGTAATTACGTCAGTCATACGGGAATCAAGAAAAAAAGTATGTAATTTATCATTTTATAATCAATGATATGTGAAGTTGAAAATAGAATGTAAATAATATGATTGATGTGAATTTAATCAAATGTAAATTTTCATCTATGCCTAAAGTCTTTAAACAAGAATAACAAGTAAATTGAGTTTTAAATATGTCTTGAATCCTGCATCAATAACTCTGTCGACCATGCATTATAAAAAAAACATACAGAGACACACCTGCACGAGCCAATATGCATGAACTAATGCGGAACTGTATGAACAAGTATGCGGGAAGTTAACATAAGCTGTTATTAAACAAATAGGACTCTTTATCCTTGACTCGGGAATGATTCACAGTGGACAAGAGCTAAGCTCTTGACCATCGAGTCTGAAATTCCCAGCTGAATGAAAGGGTGGAGGGATTTTCATGTATGAAGATGTGTCACCATTTGTCCTGGTCTCGATGTCCTGATCCAAGAGGGGAGGATATTCATGCTGTTTAAATATGCATCAACTCTGCTGGACAGTTGACAAGTCCCAGTTGTCCAAGTTTGATTTCAAAGGGGAACAATAGTTATTGGAATTTAAGTGGACCTTTAAATTTTGATTCACTTGCCATTTGTCTTTAATTGTTGATTAGGTTTTAAAAGTATGGTCCAACAGTTGGAATCGCAAATTCGCAATTCCAATGCTACAACCACATAGGAGGACCATGGCTTTGATCTCTTCCCTGCTGCTGTAATTACGTTGGCTTTTAAAGTTGGTGCAATTGAATAAATCCCCCAAAAGTTAATTTGCAGTATACTTTACCTCTGTGTCGCATTTCCAAAAGTAGCCCTCACTGAATTAAACTCAAAACTATTGCCAGCCCTTTATGGTTGCAGTTATAACAGAATAACTATTTGTGATGACCCCAAAGTTTTCGGCAGTCTATTTAATTTGCATATCAATGCGCATAAGCGAATAAACGCTTCATGTACACAATAAATCTTTGAATAATGGGATGGAGGCGAATCTTGTTACGATAAAGCACGAGCTCTTTTATTTAGAGCTAAAATGATCAGTGTTTGAATGTCCATTTGGTGGTTCGACCGAGTACAGCGAACAAAGATTTCAATACAAATTGAAAGCCAAATTATAAATTATTTGTTTCTAGCAATGGACAGCTATTCTATAAGTAATAGAAAATAACAATCGAATAATAATAATGAATGATTAAAGCCCGGATCTCATCAAAATTAAAATATTGATAGCGTTATATATATATATATATATATATATATATATATATATATATATATATATATATATATATATATATATATGTAATAACTCATATTTAAATTTTTATATAAACAGATTATAATTAATTTAAATTGAAACTAGTTCATTCTAACCAGAAGGAGATTGGGATGGTTTTAATGTTATACTGTACATAATGTTGTTCATGCAAACATTTAAATGACGTTTTCGTCAAATGTTTAATCACATTGTTAACTACTACACTTACACATATCTATATTAACATAAATTAACAATACTTTTTTTAAAATTTAATCCTCAAAAAATAAAAATAAAATTAGCTACTTTTCTACAAAAGGTAGAAAATGTAAAAAGTTAGTTTAAAAATAAATTTTTTTTTCTTCCATTAAATATATTGCAATATACTATAAAATACAAATATATACATGAAGTATTCTTTTTCATTGATGCAACAGCCCATGGTCGTTTGCCTTAGCCCTTAGTCATTGCCTCGTCGGCCAAGGTCGTCTGCCTACCGGCAGATTTCGAGACAGGCGATGTTTTCTTTATGGGGTAGGATTGTCAGCCCTACACCCCACAGTAGCATTAGAGCAGAACCTACAGTTTAAAGTGGATTCCGAACCACTACAAAAACCATACACCGCCAGGAAACGAGCCCGAAACCTCTGGCACTCAGCACCAGTTGCTTGGCCTGATGACAAATTGGCTAGAGCTCTGGCCTTTGGTACCACAAGCTTCAGGTTTGAATCCTGGAAATGTTATGGATGTTTGGGAGTGGTTCGAAATCCACGTTAAACAATCTCGGTCTAATTAGCCTAAAGTGTGTAAAAATGACTGTAGAGTGGCAAACCAAACCCGTCACTCAGCCATTAGGCTCCATACATGAAATATAATGAAATAAAAACAAATACATTTAATAATATACTTGGAGAAGAATTCCAATATTACATTCAATAACATATTTAGAGAAGAATCCCATTATTACATCCAAAAATATATTTGGAGAAGAATCCCATTATTACAACCAATAATATATTTGGAGAAAAATCCCATTATTACATCCCAAAACATATTTGGAGAAGAATTCCAATATTAAAATGTTTTTTAACTTCTTTCAACTAAGGAAAAATATGAAAACCTAAAATTTTTCTAATTAAAATTCATAGATTAAGTAACCTTATTAATATTTGTAATCACACTAAAAGATTTTCACTGCTTAGCACTACAATGTCACAGTATTCAAACTTCGTGTGAAAGAACATGAACACGCCGATTTGAGAACATGGTGAGTAAACAACTTGCCTTATAAATCAATCAATCAATCAATCACTTATTTAAAAGCTACGTTCAGCCTGTTCAATTTATTACTGTTTTATTTTAATCCTAAGAACATAATCCTTCTTAAAATAGTACCTTACGTCTCGATGCACGTGGGTTCCGCCTTTTATTCTTTCGGCAAGTACATGATTGTCATCAAATTGAACGATTGCTACAAAGTTTCAAAAAAAAAAAAGAGACGTAATAAATTTCTTCTGTCAACTGCTCCCAATCATACTTCCATCTTTCATTAAGAATCACGTTGTCTGCTGAACCAAGTAAGAATAATGAATCAACGACTGTATCATGCATTTCTAAACAGCCAACCATTTCAATTTTTTTTTTTTTTTCCTTTTTTTTTTTTTTTTAATTTTAAACCAAATATGAGAAGAAACAAGACAAAAAAGTACGAAAATATATTAACTTTCTACATAATTAGACATTGGGAATTATTTTATTTAGAATTTTTAATTTCAGATGGCATCTTAATGCTCAGTTTCAGCACAGTATTTTTAAAAAAGCAGATATATCATAAAAAGGAAATAAGACCGAAGAACATGCATTTCTAAGCAGCCATCGAGAATTATTTTATTTAGAATTTTTAATTTCAGAAGGCATCTTAATACTGTGTGACCATTTAGACACAAATATATTTTTTTTTTAAAAAGCAGATATATATCATAAAAAAGGAAATGTGAAGAAGACCAAAGAACATAAACAGCCATTTCATTTTTTTTTTTTTTTAATTTTTAAACCAAATATTTTTAAAATTTTGGTTAAACACAATAATTTTTTTAAATTTTCAAACCACATATGAGAAAAAAAAAGGAAATAAAGTACGAAAATATATACAGAAAAATAAATAACAATTTTCTACATAATCAGACATTGAGAATTATTTTATTTAGAATTTTTAATTTCAGAAGGCATCTTAATACTGTGTGACCATTTAGACATGAATATTTTTTTAAAAAAGCAGATATGCATATAAAAAAAAGAAATATGAAAAAGAGAGAAGAACATTTGTTTTTAGTTCAAATATTATGCATTTTAAAATATGCCTTGAGCATATAAAGCTGTTTAATTTTAACAAAAGAAATTTTATGTTTTAAAAATTCAAGTATTAAATATCATCGTGATCTATGATGCACGACACAGTGTCAAGGTTAGATGCATTTATGTGCATATTAAATATAAATATTTTATATTAAAAGTTTATTAAAAATCAGTCTTAAAAACTGGAACATTTTTGATAAAACATTTGATTTATATAAAAGTATAATATATTATCAAGTATTTGATAGATAAAATAAAATAAAACAGTACTCTAGAAATTAAGGAACGATATTTGAATTTTTTTTTTCTGTTAAACAACTGGATTCAATAGTATTTTTTTTTTTTCTGTCCGGCTAGTTCAAAGAGATTTTTTTAACTTCATGAAATATTCTGATTACATTAGAAATAAAGGACAATGTAAATAGGTCAATGTCAAAAATTAACTAAATAAATTTTAGAAAAAATTAACAAAAAGAATCTGAAAAATACAGGTTTTATTTATTGTGTCAAAATGACATAAATATGAAGATTTTAATTTCTTAAAATATGAAAACATACATTCGTTTCTTTATATGCTAAATAGTTGATAAACTTGATCTAACTTTTAAATTCACTAAGGATGAATACTGTCATTAACTTAAATACTGTTCTTAAACAATTAAAATGTATTGCTTTCAATTTTTTTTAAAGCAATACAGGTTAATTATTTAAGAACAGTGTTTAAGTAACTATTCAATAAAAGTAACTATCAAATAAAAGTTATTTTCAATTCAATAAATACTATTAACTGAAGCAATAAAAAACTCAAACTGATATCGTGAAATCAAGTTGCTACCAAACATATAACTATATAGTAAGGTAACGAATAAATATCTTTTAAAAATTATTTTAAAAGAAGGAGAAATGCAGTATTTTTTTTATTATTATTTTTAAAGAATTATATCACTTAAAAATCCTTTTTTTTTTTTTTCTTTCAACTAAAAAAAACCAATACTAGAATAACATGAAGCAATCTCAATTGCAGCAAAATTCATTCAAAATTATTCCCACTGGTTAACTCTTTTTCATAATTCAATTTCCCAAGCCATCTCTTCTCTTAAGTAGCACCAAAAAAAAAAAAAAAAAAAAAAGTTACATCTGTCTCAAATGGGCACAAAACCTACAGTTATTACAACGGCCCTCAACAACACAAAGGCAGGGCCCATCTCTTAGCAAAGAACAGGAACACTACCATCAAGAGTCGAATTTCCGAATCCTCTTGAGCGGTGATCCTTTGGGATGGAATATACATAACCGTGCCAATATCATAAACCATGGCAGCGGGCATCTCAACACTCTAATAACAAGCTTGTCAATGTAAGAATGGCATCACTGCAGGTGGATTATCCGATAACAGAGCGGAGAGCCCGTGATTTCAACCTCTGGGGCCCCCGCGCCCCTCCTTTGCCAAGATAAGCCGCTTACTCGCAGAGTGTACCTGAGTGACAGATTCTACGCACAAAGAGGTGCACATGGTAGCATTTCATGGGCTGGCTGTCATAACTCCAGCTTTTGGAACTCGTTGACGACGACTTTCGCTTCGAATGGAACAGGTGTAGTCAGTTAACTCCGAGCATTAAACTGATGTAGTACTGAGCGACTTTTTATTTTTTATTTTCCTTTGCCTCTGTTGGAGAGAGAGAGAGACAGAGTTTTTATTTATTTTTTATTTCAGACTTCTTTTGTAGAGGTAATTACGGTAAATAAGTGGAGAGAAGTTTGTTTTGGTATCCCTAAGAGCATTTATTTGAAGCGTAGACAGGTTTAAAAGAGCACTAATTTGAGAGTTGTTTAGGGTTCAGTATATTTTTTAGGTGAAAAAAGAAATGTTTCTGCACAGTCATCAGAATTTTAATTTTTAAAAAAAAGGTATCTTGAAGTTTTTCAAATCTAGTAGACAACGATTTTCTTTGTTGGAATAAGTATAATCAATTTCATCACATAAAAGTGACTTACTGTGCAATTTATTTGTCTTTTCCATTTATATATATTGGAAATGAGTTGAATTCACTAAAAAAATTTTGGTATCAAATGGATGTTTGTTACAAACCAAGACAAGTTTATGAACTTATTTGTTCTTTGGGAAGTGTTTATTTGCAAGCATGGCACAGTAAAAATTACTTCAAACATGATATAGTAGTATATGACATTATTTCATGAGCTGTTGGTATAACTAACATTTGTACTGAACGATTACTTTTATTTCACATGGAACAGGTGTATCGGTGAACTCCGCGCATTAAACTGATGTAGTACTGAACGACTTTTTTTTTTTATTTATTTTTTTTTTATTTTTTATTTCAGACTTCTTTTGTAGAAGTAATTACGATAAATAAGTGGAGAGAAGTTTGTTTTGGTATCCCTACGAGCATTTATTTGAAGCGTAGACAGGTTTAAAGAGTACTAATTTGAGAGTTGTTTAGGGTGCAGTATATTTGGTGAAAAAAATATATTGTTGCTGAATCATCAGAATTTTAATTAAAAATGCGATTGATAAAATTCAAAGAGGTCATAACTCCTTTGTTTTAGGCTGGAAAAAGATATCTCGAAGTTTTTTTAATACAGTTGACAAAAATTTTCTTTTGATGGAGAAAGTATAGTCAATTACATCATATCAAAGTGACACGCTATACAATTTATTTGTCTTTTCTATTTATATATATTGAAAATGAGTTGAATTCACTAAAAAAACTTTTGGTATCCAAATGGGTGTTTGTTACAAACCAAGACAAGTTAAAGTTGAACTTTTATTTGTTTTTTGGGGATTGTCTACTTAATTGCAAGCATGACATATTATTTCATGAGCTGCTGCTATAACTAATATTTGTCATTGCTGCTTATTTTTTATTTCGCATGGGGCAGGTGTAGTCAATTAACTCCGCGCATTAAACTGATGTAGTACTGAACGACTTTTTTTTTTTTTTTTTGCTTTCTTCTGCCTCTCTCCAACTGAGAGTTTTATTTTTTATTCCAGACTTCTTTCGTAGAGGTAATTACGGTAAATAAGTGGAGAGAAGTTTGTTTTGGTATCCCTGGTAGCATTTATTTGAAGCGTAGACAGGTTTACAAGAATACTAATTTGAGAGTTGTTTAGGCTTCAGTATATTTAGTGAAAGGAGAATATTGCTGCACAGTCATCAGAATTTTAATTAAAAAAAAAAAGGATCTTGAAATTTATTAAATCTAGTTGACAACGACTTTTTGTTGGAGAGTATAAAGTAAAGTTGGAAAGTATAGTCAATTCCATCACATCAAAGTGACATACTATACAATTTATTTGTCTTTTCCATTTATATATGTTGGAAATGAGTTGAATTCGCTGAAAAAAAATTTTGGTATACAAATGGATGTTTGTTACAAACCAAGACAAGGCTTATAAACTTTATTTGTTCTTTGGGGATTGTTTACTTGATGCAAGCATGACGCAGTAAAATTACTTCAAACATGATAGTAGTGCATGACACATATTACTATTTCATGAGCTGTTGTTATAGATAACATTTTGCACTGCTGATTAATTTTATTTCGCATAGAACAGGTGTGTAGTCAGTAACTTCGCGCATTAAACTGATGTAGTACCGAACGACTATTTTTTTTTTTTTTTTTTTTTCCTTTTCTCTCTCTCACTCAACTGAGAGTTTTTATTTATTTTTTTGATTCCAGACTTCTTTTGTAGAGGTAATTAAGGTAAATAAGTGGAGAGAAGTTTGTTTTGGTATCCCTGCGAGCATTTATTTGAAGCGTAGACAGGTTTAAAAGAGCACTAATTTGAGAGTTGTTTAGGGTTCAGTATATTTATTGAAAAAAAATATTGCTGCACCATCATCAGAATTTTAATTAAAAAAAAAGGTATCTCGAAGTTTTTCAAATCTAGTTGACAACGATTTTCTTTTTGTTGGAGTAAGTATTGTCAATTTCATCAAATCAAAGTGACGTACTATACAATTTATTTGTCTTTTCTATTTATATATATTGGAAATGAATTGAATTCACTAAAAAATTTTGGTATACAAATGGATGTTTATTACAAACGAAGACAAGCTTATAAACTTTATTTGTTCTTTGGGGAATTGTTTACTTGATGCAAAGCATGACGCAGCAAAATTATTTCAAGCACGATAGTAGTACTTCAGACATGATGAATAGCTAAGCATTAATAGCTAAGCATTATAGTACTTCAGACATGATGAATAGCTAAGCATTATAGTAGTACTTTAGACATGATGAATAGCTAAACATTATAGTAGTACTTCAGACATGATGAATAGCTAAGCATTATAGTAGTACTTCAGACATGATGAATAGCTAAGCATTATAGTAGTACTTCAAATATAACACATTATTTGATGAGCTGCTGTTATAACTAACATTTGCCATTGACGATTATGTTTACTTCGCAGAGAACAGGTGTATCGGTTAATTCCGTAAAAAAAAAACACGCTCATAACATACAGATTTTTTAACAGTAAATGAAGAACATTGATGTAGATTAACAAAATTTGCTTAAAATTGCCCGTGGGAACATTTCATGGCTTAAGTCATTGACAAAGATTTTTTTTCCTTGGAACAAGAGTATCAAATTAACTACACGTAAATGTGTTTTATGACTTAAAAAAGGAAGAAATAAACTTTTTTTTTCATGGATAATTATAGTAAATAAGCAAATAGATTTGCTTTAGCATAAAAGTAATTGTTTGATTGAAACAGAGATAGTCTTATATCATGACAAGATTGATAATTAGTAGTTCATGTTTCTACATTTTTGATGGAGAAGTATAATGTTGCATCAAACATGGTAATGGTGCATGGATGCTAGCATTTCAAGGACACTAACATAATTCTAGTTTTCGGTATCCATTGACGATAACTTATTTTTCATTCAGAACACTGTAATCAATTGATTTTCTCACATTACGCTGATGCATCATTTATCAGCCATACTTAATTTAATGGTGTCGTGCAATGTGAAACAATACAACAAACAGACAAAACATTCAAATTCGCCAGGAAGCTAGTCTCCTTTAGTGGTTTTTAAATTTATTGAAATCCAATATATCGTCAGGGGCCTGATGGTCGAGTGACTAGCGCTCCAGAGCTTGTGCCACATGCCCTCGAGTTCAATTCCGGCGGTGGCATGGATGTTTGTAGTGGTTCGGAATCCATTTTAAACCGTAAGTCCCGGTCTAATATGAGCGCTACAACCCCACCCCGTTAAAAGAAAACACACTGTTTCGAAATCTGCAAGTAGGCAGATGACCTTGGCCCCAAGGAGCTGTTGCGCCAATGAAGAAGAATATACTTATAATTCTAAAAGGTACTAATTCGAATTCTGACCACTAGCAAATCGATCCTCTTTGTCCTAAAAAATTAGCTTCCAATAATACGTAAATCATCAAAAGGACAATTAAGTATCATTAAAACATTTAATAAAAAGGCATGACATACAATCGTAACCATGTATACAATTGTATGGTATACAATCGTAAATAATGTTATTTCAAAATGCTGAAACGTTTTGTTGAAAAAGTCGTTGACGACAAGCTTTTATTCTTCTTTTGCAAAGGTGTATCCATTTAATTCAAAGAATCCTCCTTACCCATAACTAACACGACTGTGTGACTTTTTTTTTTTTTTTTCTCTTTCAAGAAAAGAGAATGTTCACAGCTTGGAGTCTTTACTTTTTTTTTTTTTTTTTAATCTTTTTTATTTATTTCCTCTCCTGTCTTCTTTTGTTGCAGCAATTATGCTAAATAAGAAAAGTGAAGTTTGTTTTTGGCATCAAGCGAACGTTTGTTTGAAGCGAAGACAGATATATGGACCAGTTAAGAAGACTGTTGTTTGGGGTTTTAAATTAGAGTGGAATCCATCTGTCAGGTAAATCTAAGATCGGCCCCTACACAAAACACACACTTAGGAGTGGTTACAAAGTTCCTTTTTTTCTTTCTTTCTTTCCAGTCTAGTCTTTTTTTTACTAAAGTAATTATAGTTTAAATTTTGTAATAGTTTGTTTTTGGCATGAAATGATTGTTAAGAATGGATTTATGTCCTAACTCCGTTGAAGATTTCTTGTAGTACTTAATTAGAGACTACATTCCGCTTGGTAGTAAATCTTTATTTGGTAATACGAAAAAAAAAATTACGCTAGAAAAGCTTAGAACGAAATTTAATTTTATCCAACCTATTTATTCACATCCTTTTTGTAAGGTCAATTAATAAAAATGTGCTTTTGTTTGGCAAAGATAAAGCTAGGGTTTATTTGTGTTGGATTTTAACATAATGAACCAGACAAACTGGTACTTTTTAAAATTAATTTTATATTTGCTGTTTGATTAATTAAAAACACTATTTATATAAAAATATACAAATAGATGAAGTTCCTGGATAGTGTTTTGTCCCTCTTGACTCTTTTAGAACCATACGGGACAAAGTAAGTCATCGTAAATATACAAATAGAAGAAGTTCCTGGACAGTGTCTTGTCCTTTTTTTTTTGTATGAACTATACAGGACAAAATTAAGTCATTGTAGTTATATTAATGAATTATTATCTAACACCAAAGGAAAAGTCTGGGAGACAATCAGGGATGACTGAAAAAAAAATTTGGTGGAAAAACTCACAAAGAGGCTGTTGCCAATTTTAGATTAAAAACTGGACACGACTGCCTGGTCGAACATCTGGCCAAAATAACTATGATATATGTGTTTTTATGTAAGATAGTGAAAATGAATAAGGTCCATCTACTAGCTTGCTCGGGGCTGGACTCTAGCTCATAATGGTGATTTGTGTACTCTTTACTGGAGGACCAAAGAAAGCATGTCTTGATCACATGGACTTTTATGATAGTGCTTCTAGCTTCTTAAATTTTTATCCTTAGAACATTTAATTTGTTTTTAAGGCCTTTTGGTCGTTTTTATTAAGAATATTTGGCCTTTTCCTTTGTAATTTTGACTTGTTTATATGTTCTTTTTATTTCCACGGTAAGTAGCCAAATTTGTATGGATTGAGCTTTAATAAAGCCATAGTTAACAACAGCGTAAAAATATACAAAAAAAGTTACTATTGTTTAATAATTTTGTTCGACTTTCAAAAGAAAAAAAGTTCATCAAAAATAAATCTATAGCAATTCTTTCTCATATTCTTAGAATCTCATTTTACATTAAAAAATGAGATAAAAATCATTTTATAAAAAGAAATTTGTGTGGAAAATAATTTCCGTTTGAGTAAATATTAAAATATACAAATCCATATTTATTAGTATTTGAAATCAAATAATTTCTTTAAAAGTAAATATTCCATCATTTTGTAATCAAATACACTCCAAATACTTTCTCGGTACGAATATTTTACGCATGAATTTTGCGAAATACTTGTCTTTAGAAAGTCTGTTATAAAGTGCAACATGCATCTTAACTTGCGTAACATACCGAGGAGTTGCTGTAATACTAAAAAATACCAGTAATACTACTTTTTAATTATACTTAATAAATACCATTTTTTCAGGTTTCACCACGATGTGCTATTATTAAATAAGTCAGCTACAATCTATTTTAAACTTCTGATCGTGACTAAGACATTAAATTTCAACGAAATTTTTTTTCATCAATTTAATTACAATATCATGCACAACTATTTAGTAATTTTAAGTAACAGTTACTAAAAATATAAAACAGAATATTATTTTTAGAAACAGTTTGATGTCAGCAAAGATGATTTAAGATGTTTAACATTATAGTTCCAAAAGAGTTTTCCAAATTTATGTAAATATCATTCAACAACTTATTAGAATACGATAAAAATAGTTTTTTATAATAAAAATTTCCATAATACAGAATTTGCTTGATCTGTTTATTTAAAATGTGACTTGTTTTCATCAAAATGGAATTTTTTAAAAATTAAAAATGTATTCTAAACTGGTTTTGAGCAACAAAAATAGCATTTATATTATAATAAACAATACAAGTTTAAAAATTCTTAAACCAATCTGCATTTGACTTCATTATAATTAATTGTCTGTGGTTAGCTATGTAGTTCTTCTGTAGTTGAAATTACCATTATAATATAATTATAATATATCTTCATCGTAGTTCTGTAAAATTGATGATGATAATATATCTTCTTTGCATTATAGTATAATGATAATATATCTCCTCCTATAGTTGAAATTATTTCTATAAGTGCAAGTAAGTGTGTAATTATTGCTATGCATGTATATTCTTATACAGTAATTAGCTTCACACGTGGCTCATTAATAATATACAATAGCTTAAGCAAATAAATGAAATGTTTAACAACTAATGACTTAGCTATGGTTAGTACTTCGAAACGTAACTGGTAGACTCGGTGGAAACTGTGACATTGACAGTCAGTCATCTGGTTCAAATTTTGAATGCCGTAACGAGCAAAATCGGAAATATTAGCATGCCCTAAAGGTCCTCTCATTACTCCTCCCACCCCACTTCCTGTCAAAGTTAAACTTGACAAGAATGTTCGAGACTTTTGAAGGTGCAATTTGCACCAAAAACCTGCGAGTTATAGACATGATTTGATGTTGCTGTCTGTCAAACGACAATGACAACATTATAATTATCATTTATAAATAATAATTATAGTGAAACTTTTAAATGAATTTGTAGTCACTGCTGCAGAAAAAAAGTATAACAGTAAACAACTAAAACGGTATTGAAATTATTGCTTAAATTTCAAAAGAGAAAAAAAATAAATTATATATTTAAAAAGAATCCCATGCTTTCAATTTATTAAAAATGCAGCAACATCAAGACAAGATAAATATATTAAATGTTATAAGATTGAGCAATAATAAAAAACAAAATTATGCTGCAAAAAAAAAAAAAAAAAAATGTACATTTTCTATTACTGCAGAAAAAAAAAAAATACAACAACAAGCAACTAAAAACGCTGCTGAAATTATTGTAATCATTTCAAAGAGAAAGATGTCACATATTTAAAAAGAATCCCATGTCTTCAATGCATTAAAATGCAGAACATCAAGACAAGATAAATATATTAAATGTTATAAGATTGAACAATAATAAAACAAAATTATGCAGAAACAGAAAGGTACGAAAACACTATAAAAAGTTAGCGCCAAAAATTTTTAATTTATTTTTCTTTTGCTTTCAAGCAATTAAATAAATCAAGAAATCACCACATTTCTGCCAGATGGACCACAAAAACCTAACAAAGTCTTGAAGTTGCAACCCAGTATCATGATGCATCAGGCTGCAATGCATACAAACTGTTTATTACTGCCACGTTCATAAAATACGTTCTGTTTCAGTAAAAATAACAGATCTGATTCCAAACTACCAGGTTCCAAAAAAATGAAGCCAGTTGGGGAGGAGGGAAATTTTATCTCTGCCATATCAGCGAGCATCTGAAGTTCCATATATGATGAAAAACCCTTTGAGCGCAGGAACAGGAGAATGAATTAACCTTGTCAGATGCCATAAATTCCTGCTGTCAAATTGCTGATGATGATAGAGGACGTTTCTGGCTGGGTTAGACACTGGTGTCATTTGATTTCCTACTGAGAGTCATTCACGGATTGACATACAACGGATTACTCAAAATGTAAACCAGAGATCTATCTGACAAAAAAATAATACATTGAAAAAAACTTGCTGATTCTTCTTGTGGCCCGGCGTTGACAACTACATAAAAGTAAAACACTTTTACTTTTTATGTTAGTTTAATATTTTCAAATATCAGTGAAGGAAAAAATATCAGTGAAGAGTGTAAATCATTGCTTAGCAAACTATTAAAAAAATTATTAAAGAGAATAGATGTTTGGTTAATATTTTCAAATATTAGTGAAAAGTGTAAATCATCACTTTGCAAACTATTAAAGAAAATTATTAAAGAGACATCATGTTTGGTTAATATTTTCAAATATCAGTAAAGAGTGTAAATCATCGCTTAGAAAACTATTAACGAGAATATATGTTTGGTTAATATTTTCAAATATCATTTTGAAAAGTGTAAATCATGAAAAACTATTAAAAGAAAAAATTAGCAAACTATAAAAGAATCATCATGTTCGGTTAATATTTTTGATTAAAAAGTCAAATACTCAGTGAAGTTTTGAGAACTTATTGCTATGCAGTTTTAAAGCTGTAATTTTTAGGACCTGATGGCCGAGTGCCCTACCCCCTCTGTGCCACAGGTTTGGGGTTCCAGTCAAACTATTAAAGCAAAATTATTAAAGGAGGGGTATGGATGTTTACAGTGGTTCGGAATTCACTTTAAGCCATAGGTCCCGGTCTAATATAACTGTTGAGCTGTTGAGCGTAGAGTTGACAACCCTACCTCTTGTAAAGTCAGCGGTCACCCGGAGAAGCCAAGTCACAATTCTACCTATGGGTGCTTCTTCACAACAGAAGCTGCCCCATCTTCCCTCCGCTTACATGAGATCACACGGGTTCAGATGGCCTTGGTCTAGATACTGCTGTCTACCAAGTGGTATAAGAATCAACAGAGCTAATTTTTAAACCACCGAAGAAACTTTTAATATTATTAACAAATAAAAATAATTAAGTCCCATATTTTCCCAAAATGCAACGCTTAAATGATGTAAAGCCCTTAACCACCACTTTACAAAACAATAATATTCCCATATTGATTATTGAGCATTGTTTTTATACGCTCTTCAAATTATTTTAATATTGAAACAAAATCAGATATTTAACTAAAGTCAGTCAAATCAATACTAACGAAAAGTGATATACCCTCAAACAAGTTGGTGGGCAAAAGCACAAATGAGAAGTTAATAAAATTAAGTTTAATAAAAATTGATCATCGTCACTGCCTATTAAGTTATGCAATAGGCCTAATGGCCCATTTTTAGCACTCAAGCCTTAGGTACCACAGGCTTCAGGTTCGAATTCTGGCGGTGACATGGATGCTTGTTAGTGGTTCGAATCCACTTTAACACCAGTAGGTCCAGGTCTAATTAGGCTAAAGTGTGCAAAAAAATGACCTTAGAGGACAAAACCAAACCAAGCCAAACTATTACGTTATGCAATCAATATATAACGTGTTGAAAACTTTGAAAGTATTATCAAGTTATTGTTTCAGTTTACCGATGAGTTCCTCTGAAATTGTCTTAAAATTCCTCAAAAACAAGTCATTACTGGAACTGGAACGAAATGAAGAAACTTACCTGAATGCGAAGCACTATCTGGCCGGCAATCGGAATTCTTTGAAGGTGAACCATATTCATTTGAACCAGGAACATTAGCAGTTTTTTTCCTAAAAGAAAATAACAAATCATTTATACTTCTTATATTTTCATTAAAAACAAACTATGAGTTTTGTTCATGTGCAATAATTTGTGATAAATATTGATTTATAATAAAGTTCTATAGTTCAATTGTTTAGGCTATCGATGAGCTATCGATGTTATATATCATAACAAGTCGATATCGATGTTCTATAATTCGATTGTTTAGATGAGCTGTCACTTCTTTAAAGGAAAGATTACAAATTCGATTCTCTTGTTCAGATTTTAAAATGAAAGGTTATCATATTATCTGCCAATAAAATTTCCGTTGTGGAGCTGACGGTATGGGTATTTTCTGATTTTTTTCACACACATATTCAAAGGGAGGGGCATTTCTCTCCATCTACTTCTCGCCGTGGTGTATTTTGTGTAACATTGAATTTGCTATAAATTAGCTGTAACATTGCAGGATGACGACAAATCAAAATTGAAAAAATATTTAAAGTTATTAAGTGTTTAAAGTTACTGTGTTTGTAGAAACAGTATAAATAATAAATTATAAAAAAACGAAAAATATTGAATATATTTAAAAATTACTAATTAATAAATGTTGTTGATTTAGATGTTGCGAATTATATAATTCAAGACTTAATTTTTTAATTCATGAACTCATTACGAGAAAACAAGCACAAATTTTAAAGAAAAATAGTCCTAAAAGAGAACTAAAACTTTCGTTTATTAGCTACAAAAAAAAAAATATTGAAGAACATCATCTATTAGATTAAATTACTATGTTGTTCAAGATAATTCGAATGTCACTTTTCTGTTATTTTTCAATCTCTATACATACAGTAAGGAAGTATAATTATGGATGTCTACAAGTCTAGGGCGCTGTGTTTTAATTAACTTCCGACACAATTTTTTTTTTCTGATTAGAAAAACATAAAAACAAAGCGAGAAGGACATTAGTAAGAAGAAAAATATAAAAATAAAGTGAAGTTTTTAATACAATAAAAATATGATTTGATAGGAAAAAAACTCAGTAATGATTTGTTCATCACTGAGGTTTTTTTTTTTTATTTTTACAATAATCGATTTTTTTATAATAATTTTTTAAAATAAATTTAATTTATGAGCTGGAATTACAAAACATATATGCGAAAATGTTGTGTTCCAAGTATTTTAAGGATAGCTTTATTCTTAATATCTCTGAATGAAACAGAATTAAAAATCTTCTTGGAGTTTTTATATTTTCATGAATATTTACTTCAAAATTTACCACAATATTGCAAAATAGATAAAGATGAGAAAAAAAAGATAACATAATGTAAAAAAAAAAAAAAATGAGAAAATACAAAATATTTTTACAGATTTTCAGTTTTTAATTTAGTCTTTTAAAATAAAAAGTGAAAAAAATATTAATTCTAGAAATGTATAAACGATATCGCCATGATATATAAGATATGATCATTGCCATTTTTTATTTTTCATAAAGATTTGTTTACCTTAGAGGGTTTTTTAAATTTTTGTTTTTACAATAAACAAATTTTTTATAATAACTTTAAAATAAATTTAATTTATGAACTTGAATCACAAAAACGTATATACAAAAATATTGTGTTCAAATATTTTGAGGATAGTTTTGAGATAACATAATTTAAAATGAAAGTGTAAAAAAATTCATTCGAGAATTCCGCACTACAAAATGATTTTTATTTATTTTTATTTATTTTACATATTAATCAAATCATTGTCACAACGACAATACAATTGTAAAAAAAAAATTTTCTTTTGCATAAGTTTATACATATTAAACCTTTACAATCCCAAATGACCACAAAGTCAAGAGACAGCAAAAGCGATTAAATCAATTAGAAAAAAAAAAAAAGAAAAAAGTAATAAAATGCTGTTTTTCCCTGCGAGGTCTTGTTATGCTGGGAGCAAACTATTAAAAACTGACAGCTGCAATTTCTGAAGCAATCATAACAGACTGAATTTCGCAGCTAGTACCCTTCGGCTATTAAAAGAGAAAATACTTCAATAAAAAAAAAAAAAAAATGATAATAATAATAATTAAATAAAAATTTAATTTAAGTTTCAAGTTCAATAAAAAAATAGATGTATATCTTTTAAAAGCTGGTGTGGCAACAAACTGCAATGACCAATGACTATGTTGTTTTTTGCATAAGTTTACACATATTACTTTTACTTTTAAGAGTCATACACGTAGGGAAAAAAATGGCCAAGAAAAACTCGTCGATAAGCAATCGATCATACCGGAAAAAACATCACTAATAAGACTGCCGGAAGATTTGAAAATTTGATTTCGAATTGAAAAGACCTGAGGAACGTGCAATCACATCGTAGCAACTCATGATTAATGGCGAGCTATTTATCTTTAACCATCTGTGACAGAATCTAAGGTCAAAGTATTCAAAATTCAAGTGCGAAAAATTTATTTTTTCCCTTCAAACCTGAAGTAAACAGTATTTACGTTTTTCAGTGATTCCACACTTAAGTACGAGATAAGAGTGAAAATATTTTTTTGAGCCAATACCAAACTGGAATGGTGGATTTTCAGTTTTGGAAACTGAACTCTTCTCTTCTTGTTTTTTAGCATGGGGTCTATAATTTGTCACGCCTTGTTAAAAGAGATTAACCAATGGTTGGTTGTGAAAGTTAATAGGTTTATTCGAAGATTAATGCTCTACAGTGCTTTTTGTTCCGAAGAGATGCACACGTAACGTTCGTGTTTTATAAAACATCAAACAGGGTTTAGAAACGGTTCACGTGAAAATAAATTGAAATGGCACGTATGAGGAAAAAGCACTTGTTTTTAAAATGATTTTTAAGGATGTTTTTTGTTAAATTAAATAGATTTTGAGTTTATAAGGAACATGAAGAGTATGAGCAAGTGAAAAAAAAAAAAAAAAATTGGGTCTCAAAATATAATGGAAATAAAGGCAATAAATGAAAATTACAAACGAATTGAAGGTCAGAAAATAATAATACATAATTTCGTTATTTCTCCAATAACAAATTATCAGTTATTCTGCATTAAAATAAAAATAAAAGGGAAAAAGTTTATGTTCAATATCAAGTATGGTAGTGGCCTGATGGGCAATTGGCTAGAGCTCTGGCCTTTGGTACCACAGGCTTCAGTTTCGAATTTTCGGGGCATGGATGTTTGTTAGTGGTCAGGAATCCACGTTAAACTGTAGGTCTCGGTCTAATTAGAACAAAGAGAATAGAAAATGGCCGTATAGCGGCAGGCCAAACAAAATCAAATATGGCAATTATTCCATAAATCTGAATACATATTATTTTAAAAAGACCTTAATATATTTTGAAAGCCATATTCGAAGAAGTCAAGAATATATATATATATATATATATATATATATATATATATATATATATATATATATATATATTAAATACTATGTGTAACGAATAATTTCAGTGCAAATACTAATAGTATTGAGTTTTAAATTATCTCTAAACTAACACCATTTTAATGAAAACATCCTAAGTTTTTTTTTAATTGCTGCATTGTTTAATAATATAATAAATTGTAGCAAAAGCTGCGCATGTGTATCTCTGTTGAGAATTTTGTAGTAAACTGCCACAATTCTCAAGTAGAAGGCAGTGTGTGTATTTGCAAATTATTACCTCCACCACTACTGACAAGAACTGAAATATCTGCGAGATACACAAGTTCTTTTTCAAATTACTTGATATAATAAATTGCAGAACCAACCGATTATGTATATCTCTGTTGATGTGAATTTTATTGGTTGATCATGATGGATAATGTTGAAGGTCATCTCAACCAAAAAGTAGTGGTATGCATTTGCCATTTACCACCTCCACTACTTACAAGAATCGAAAATTACTGAAAAATCTCTGAGATACTACGAATTCTTTTTAAATTGGTGCATTACTTGATGTTATAAGAAACTGCACCAACCTCCGCGCATGTGGATCTCTGATGATGTGAATTTTGTGGTAAAGTTGATGGTCATCTCAACTAGAAAACCTTTGCCAATTATTACTTCCTCCACTACTACCAAGAATCGAAAACTATTAAAAAAAAAAAAAAATCTCCCTCATCTGAGGCTGGCATCTCTGCCTAATGCCTCATTTTTACACTTCGTGACAGTCAATATCTCAAACCGGTGAAAAAAGATAGCAGATCAAAAGCTGAAAACACACAGTAGTCAAGGATCAAAGAATCCGCTGCGCGTCACGCAACCCATATCGAATTCTTCCTCACTCCTCGCACACCCTGTTGTTCTTGATAACGCTGTCCATCTCAATAAATGTTCACCCCTTGATTTGTGGACGAAGAAGGCGCAATGGGAACACTGACGGCACAAGGGCAGGCTCGGAAGTTATGGCAGCGATTGCAATCAGGCCGCCGCTGTAAGCTTCGAATTTTGATGTCAGCTTCCGGAAAAAATGAGGGCTTCATCACACTCTTGTGGAACCCTAATCAACGTAAATTAACTACTTAACGCGCATCCACAGATGCACTTAATCAGTGGGCCCCGCCTATCCATGTGAGAGCTTCTTCCTTTCCTTGGGTTTCATCTCACTGTGAAATGAGACATAAAATTTCACCATCATTTATTTCATCAACTAGTTTTTTTTTTGTGTGTCTTGGTTTCCTTAAATTAGGAAACAAAGAATTATGGTAAATTGATTGATGCAGTTTTTGTAAATATCTTTTAGGTAGTATTTAATCTTGATAGACATGGAGTGACTCTTAAATTTGCCTCTGTAAGCAGGGAAAAAATCAGTGGTAACAGAACTGACTTAGGAGATTTTTTTTTTTTTTTAACAGTATGTCACGAGTGAATTTGTGGATCCAGGTTTCGCATAACACACTAAATGGCGTAAATTTATGCATTTGAATTTCACCATGAAAATTTAATATTGGTGTAAATTAATAACTTAAGTTGTTATAAATCCAGAAATTTTGCAACAATTGTTTTGCGCAATACCAATAATAGTTGTTTATCTTTTTCCCCAGTGGTTTTAATATTAATATGGGTATTATATTAACAACCATATTAATATTAAAACCAATTAAAAGCACTGAGGAATTTAATTAAAACCAATTTTTATATTAATTGGTTTCCTTAAATTAGGAAACAAAGAATTACGGTAAATTGATTGATGCAGTTTTTTGTAAATATCTTTTAGGTAGTATTTAATCATCCTAGGGATGGTGTGACTCTTAAATTTGCCTCTGTAAGAAGGGAAAAAAATCAGTGGTAACGGAAATAATGAAAAGGAACTGACTTATGAGGGATTTTGTTTTGTTACAGCATAAGGCCATGAGGTCTATTTATGAATCCAGGTTTTGTATATCACGTTGAATGGGGTAAAGGTATGAATTTGAATTGAAAATTATAAATTTAATATTGATGCAAATTAATAAAATACATTGTTATAATTCAAGAAATTTTGCAACAATTGTTTAGCGCTATACCAATAATAATGGTTGTTCTACATTTTCTCCAGTGGTTTTAATATTAATATGGTTATTATATTAACAGCCATATTAATATTAAAACCAATTAAAAACCACTGGTGTAATCAATTAAAATGAATTTCAATATTAATTGGTTACAATATTAATTTACCTATTTAAACTTTTATAAATCTACTTTCTCTGGGTTTTTTTTTTTTTTTTTTTTTTTAATTTCAAAAAAAAATTGTATCTTAGAATGGCAATTTTTAGTAAGAATTTTAATATTATTTATACTTAAATTACTTTGTCCATTAGACAAAATAACGTAAACAATAATAATTAATTTTGAACACTTATATATGCTGATAAATGAATTTAATAAAACATTTAAATTATTAATACCTTGATTATTAATAGTAAAGAATTGTTAAATAAAAAAAACAATTAGCCATAATAAAAATTCAATTATAAAAATTCCAAATACAAAAATTAACGAAATTAATTAATTAAACAAAATTATATCTTTATGACAATTTATATTTAATTTTTAAAATTTATCCAGCTTTAGAACTTTAACGAAATTTGTTAATTCGTTAACAATATCGAGTAGTTATACTCATCAAATATTCAAGCCTTAAAATAACAGGTTAATTAATGTTTCAATGATATTACCGCATGTTTTTCTTAATTTAATGGCATCAAAAAAATTCAAATAGAACCAATTACAGATTTACAGAACCTTTTTTACAGATATCATACTAGTCCCTTTTTAACCACAACAACAAATATAATTATCTAACAGTAGGTTAAAACCCCTATCTTATTTGTCGAAGTCGAATTTAAAAGAAGCAAATAATAATGTGGATTCTAAAACCCACCAAATAGAAGAATGTTTTTCTTGAAACTTATTTTTCTATCTTCAGCAAAGGGTAAATACTCATCTCTATCAGTATCTAAGGTTATAGATTTTTTTTATTTTAACATTTTATTTTACTATTTTTGTTCTTCATGGCAATGATCAAACAAAGCAACTAGGAAATGACGAAGTGTTGTAAAAAGTGCAGATAAGTTCCCTCCACTTTTTGCCTCTTTAGTTAAGCAAATAAATGTGACGCATTCGATTGAAGGTAACACTGCAAAGTGTGTATGTGTGTGTGTTGCTGGAAAAGAAGAATAATGAAATAGAACTTTCGATAACGCATGTTTTAGAATGAAATTTGGAAAACGGTAAATTTTGATTCTCCCTAACTTCGTTACGGAAAAATATTTTTGATGTGAAAATTGATGTCTAAAAACTTTTATTACTCAATTTAATTTAAAATCTGCTAACGTTTTCATTAAAGAATCTTTTTCATAAAGTTTTGAGCAATTGAATGATAAATCTTTGTCTTTGTAGTACTTAACAAAAAAACAAAATTAAAATTTAGAAGAATAATATATAAATCAAAAGAACCAAAAAAATATATAAAACATGCAAAGAAAAATAATAATAATAATAAATGTTTAGAATTGAATTGAGAACTCCAGTTTTAAGAATTTATTGCTGAATTTTGAACATTCTTAAAGTGATTTCGAATAGATCACATCTGTACCAATTGATATCGCATATTCTAGAATGAAACTCGAAAACGGTGGATTTAGATGCTCCCTGGCTTCATTACGGAAAAATATTTTTGATGTGAAAATTGATGTTTAAATACTTTTATTACTCAATTTAATATAAAATCTGCTAACGTTTTCATTAAAGAATCTTTTTCGTAAAGTTTTGAGCTATTGGAAAGATAACTCTTTGTCTTTGTAGTACTCATAAAAAAATTGAGAAAAAGAATATATAAATCAAAAGATCCAGAAAAAATATAGAACATGCAAGAAAAAAATAAACAATCCAAAAAAGTTTAGAGTCACACAGGGAACTCACAACTTTAAAGCTATATACACACGAAGGCGTTGGTGGCAAGGTGTAAAGCATCGACCAATCACAAGCCTCAGGCATCGCGAGCTGAGGCTAGTGATTGGTCGATGCTTTATGGCTTGCCGCTCAACGCCTTGGTGTGAATGCGGCTTTAAGAATTTATTGCGAAATTTTGAACATCCTTAAAGTGATTTCGAATAAATCAAATATATACCGTTCACTTACACAAAAATAAATGAATAAAATTATTTTAAAACTTTTGTCACCAAATTTAATTTAAAAAACGTTTTCAGCAAAGAATCTTCCTCTTCGTAAATCTTTTGACAAAACTTGATGACAGATCACCTGCTTAAATGCAAGGCACTAGTTTATTTTTAAATGAATTTAATTTTTCGTGGTGTTTTGTGTCAAACGGTAGTTAAACTAGGCTTCAGTGTTATCACTTAATTCTTTTCGAAAGCTTTTATTTTAAATAATAATTTTTAGAAAAATTGAATTTTGAAAAGTATATATATATTGAATATATAAACATTGAATATATATATATATGAATATATATACAAAGAGAGAGAGAGTGAGAACGCGCAAGGAAAAAAAAAATCTAAAAAAGTTATATCACAATGAGAACCCCAGTTTTAAGAATTTATTATGGAATTTTGAACATTCTTAAAATGACTACGAATAGATCAAATCTATCTATACAGTTCACTTGCATAAATAAATAAATAAAAAAATGAAGTTAAATAAAAAATGAATATATATATATATATATATATATATAAATATTTCTAAAAATTTTTAGAAATATTTGTAAACTGTTTTCAAACAGGATACCTTTAATATGCAAATAAAGTTTTTAAAAAAATTAATTAACCGTGTAGATTTAATTAAAACTCTTTATCACAAAACCCAATTTACTTTCACAGCACGAAACGAGGGGGAAAAATAAATATATTTTATGGCTTTCAACACCTTAACATTCAGAACACAAGTTCTTACATAAAACTACTCTTGCTGATATTTTAATTGGCGAATATGAATTTCGTACGAAAAAAAAAAAAAAGAAAAGATAAGCTGAACGAGAAAAGACTTTCTTTTAACAAAAGTGGAAGTGGAAAAGGTATTTGCGAAAGATCACTGAATTCACTCTTGACAAAAAAAAAAAAAAAAAAAAAAATTAAAAAAAAACTTGACCCCTTTTTTTTTTGTCGAATTATAGCCGACAAGATTTCAAATCAGATAGACCGCTGGAGCATTTTTGCAGACTGTGGGATAAAAAGCAAAAGAATGGACGAGCAATTAAGTCTCTGACTCAAGAAATTAATTTACGAGGTTGGTGAAAATTGACAATTCATTTGCTCGAGAACAGAATCCTCGCGATAAATTCTACAATGAAAAGGAGGTTAGATCATATTCTTCTTAGTCAGCACCTAATTAATCGTCTTAAAGCAACTCTTGCTGAGGATTAGCCAGCTTACAAGTGCTCTGGAAACGTAGTTGGGAATGAAAATCTCTGTGGAGATCAAAAAAACGAAAAACGTATAAGTTCATTTTCAATATTTTGATCCTCACTACATATAGTAAATTCTCGGTTAACAACTCGCTATATATATATTGGATTCTAGGTTAAATCAACTCACCACATATAGTATTCTCGGTTAACAACTCGCTACACTTAGTAGATTCTAGATTAAATCAACCTGTAGTATTCTCGGTTAACAACTAGTTATATATAGTAGATTCTGGGTTAAATCAACTATAGTATTCTCGCTTAAATATTCGCTACATATAGTAGATTCTAGGTTAAATTAACTCCCTACATGTAGTATTCTCGGATAAATACTCACTACATATAGTAGATTCTAGGTTAAATCAATGTAGTAGATTCTCACTCACTACATGAGTATTTTCGGTTAACAACTTGCTACATATAGTATTCTCGGTTAACAACTCGTTACATACAGCAGATTCTAGGTTAAATAACTCACTATATATAATATTTTCGGTTAACAACAAGCTATATATAGTAGATTATAGGTTAAATTAACACATATAATAACTCGTTACATGTAGTAAGATTTTAGGTTAAATTAACTCGTTACATATAGTAGATTCTAGGTTAAATTAACTCGTTACATGTAGTAGATTCTAGGTTAAATTAATTAACTCGTTACATGTAGTAGATTCTAGGTTAAATAAACTCACTACACATAGTACCCGTTAAATACTAAAAACTGTAAAAAAATCTGCTGGTAAAAAAATAAATGCAATAAAAACATTAAAATTAGCATGACATTTAATGACAAAAATTGGGTTGGAGTGCTTGACAAAATCTAAATTTTACCTTATTATGAAAGGAGATAAAAAGTTTGGGAACCATTACTCTACTGTATAAAAACTGCCAGTGAGATCAGAAAAACCAGTTTTTCTTCAATGTCTTTATCTATATTTTATAATAGTGGGTGGGATTATTTATTTTACTTACTAGGGTAATAATACTTATGTTTACTTCTTTAGTTTAACTCTAATATTTTTCATTTCTTTAGAAAATGACAATATTAAAAGTCCGGCTAATGATATTATGCTGTTTAGAAAATAGTTTTAATTATCACACAAATTTACGGCTTCTTTTAAAATCTTTTTTATGAAATTTTTCACTGAGGTGATAGCATTTAAAATTATTTTATGAGTAAATGGAAAATAATCTCGTCGGCTAAGATAAGTATTTTTAATACTGCTAGAAATGATTCATTTTATTTATAGTGTTTTTTCAGACAATTTAATATTTGTTCACTCAGAAGGTGCAGTTGATAATATGCACGCCCTCTTATTTGACTTACTCCTAGGTCCCCATAAAAATGGATTTCTATCGCATATTAAAATCTCGCGTCGTAGAACGACAATTAATCAAAAGCCTGAGTGGGCTGGAGATCAGCTTTCCGATTGGCTGACGTTCAACAAGGCGAGATTTTAGTATGCGATGGAAACCTTTAAGTATCGGATAATTGAGTGTACTACATCATTTACAAAATTCTGTCGTGAAACACTGTACAAATCATAAAATTTTTAAGAGACTTCTGTTTTTGTAATAGAAATGATGCGAGTGAAGATTTTTGTTTGTTTTAATAACAAATAAAACGAGTACAAGAGTTAAAAAACAAAACTATTTATTCTAAAATTTTAGTTATACAAAATAATAAGAAATAATAAAAGCATATAGTAAACAAAAAAACAATAACGTCTTTAGTAACTCAAATATTTTGGGGTCTTTGAATTATAAATTCATTTCGCAATGCTAGAAAGTTTTCTTATATCTGGTGCATCATAGTCTTTTATAATTTTATAAATCTTTTATAATTGTAATTTTTATAACAAAAAAACAATAACCAAGTATTGTCATGTACCGATATCTGTACGGTGTCAACAATGGCTAGCTTTTGAGACTGACAAGTGAATTGAGAATTCCTATTTTGACACTAACAATTTTTCAAAATAATGCCATTCCCACTTTTAAAATACAACTTAGTGTATTAATCATATAAGGCTACCGATTTACTAAAATTTCACATTTTCCCATAAACACATATGTAAATATTTAATTAAGTATCACAAAATAAAATCCCATTAAAATTATACAACAAAATTAGTCCATGCAAAATTATACTACAAAAATCAATCTATTTTTACAAAAAAAAAAAACAAAAGTTACAATTGAAGCAATAATCAAATTTTGAAAACTTCAAAAAACCAAAATTACATAAAATTATCATTTACAAAAATTAATATTAAACAAATACTTTAGTTGTCGTTCTTATTATTCTTTATTGGCATTACAGCCTTGAGCTCCAACACAACAGCTCTCCATCTGTCTCGCCTCTCAATGCCAATCTCTTCCAGTAAATAATTTTCAATTGTCTAAGATCCTCTTCGACACCATCCATCCACCTTTCTCCTGCTCTTTCCTATTGTTGAACAATTTGCATAATAGCATAGTCCTTTTAATGGTGTTTCCCTCATCTCTGCGATGTACACGTCCGAGCCAGCGGATTCTTTGTGATTGGATGTATCTCACAATGCCTCTATTTTTAATTAAGTATTCTATTTATTTGTTGGGTCTTCTAATCCATACATTATTTTCAACTTTTTGGTCCAAAAAGTTTTTGTCAAAAATTTTCCTCTCAAAGCCCCTGATGTAACCCAAGTTCTTAGCGTTTAATGTCCATGTATCTCCAGCATAGTATGTGATAATAGGTCTTATTAGTCTTATAAATCAAAAATTTTTGTTTTTCATGAAATAAATCTGTTGTTATGCAACTTTTTATTTGTGTAAAATGCTCGATTACTAGCTTGCACATCACATACTTCTCTATTAATACTACTGTCGTTACTTAAGATAGTTCCACATATTTGAAATTGTCGTTATTTTTTTTTTTTTTAATTTAAATGTTTATTACGTCTGCCGGTTACAAATATTTTTACAAATCGAAAAAGGCTTTTTTTTTTTTTTATAAATACATTTTTTAAAAATACATACAAGCAAGTTTTTTTTATTATTATTTTTATAAACGGTTTCTTTATCCATTATTGTCGTTCTTTTTGCTGTTCCCCCTCTCAGACTAATCTAAAGTTTTTTTTTTTTGAAGAACCTTGACAATAGCTACTGATTGTATACAATATTCAAGAAATACAGATTAAAAAATAAAAGCATCATCGAATCTACAAAAAAAAGTATACAAACCAGTAGTTAAAAAAATAAACAATGTATTAAGTGATGAAATCAATCGTGAACAGATTATGCAAATTTCTACCATGGTTAAATGCATAAGCCTTAAACAATTTTATGACCTTGTTTATTTTGATTAGAAGATTTGAGGAAAACTGAATCACTGACAATGAGAATTAACAATTTTTATAAACTCAAGAAAAAATATTTAAAACATAAAAATTTATTAAACATGAATTTTTTTTTTTTTTTTTTAATTATCAAGAACAAAAATAAAGAACAGTAATTTTATTTTCATAGCTTAATTTTTAACATAATTACAAAAAATGCATCAATATAATCCCAATAAACTAATAACATTCATTTTATCGTATTCATACACATATAAAATGTATAAGTAATTTTTACTATGTACCAGTTGACTGATAAAAAAAAAAAAAAAAAAAATATTCTTTAAAATAATATTTATTTCAAATAATAACATCAAAAATAAGAATCATCTTTCCTTCAAAAACAAAATCCAAAATGTCAACTAGCAAATTATAAACATATATTTAAGGAAACAACTAAAGCAGCCTTATGAAAGCAGTGATATTATATGAAAAAGAAATATTTTGTTATATTCAGTGTTGTCTAAATTCAGTGTGCATCATAACATGCAATGTTTTATCATGGTATTTATCATATTCAATGCCATAACACGATTTAATTGTTTAATAAGTTAATTTACTTTGTTATATAACAGGAAAAATAAGTGTAATTTTAGAAAAGTAAAAAATATTCCCGTTAAAATTTCAATGTGTGTTTATAAACATGCAATGACGTAACATGGTATTTAACAAATTCAGTGATATATACGATTTAATTGTTTAATAATATTAAGTTATTTTGTTATATAACAGGAAAAATAAGTAATTTGAAGAAAAATAAAAATATTCACTTTAGAATTTCAATGTGTAAGTTAGACGCAATGATGTGACATGGTGTTTATTATATTCAGTTCTGTAATACGATTAAATTGTTTAATAACATTAATTTACTTTGTTATATAACAGGGAAAAATAATTTTACTAAAAACATTCACTTTAAAATTTCAAAACTGATTTAATTCATAATTAATTTCAATTTTAAATTTGAATTTTATCAACGAAATTTAATCTGTTATAAAATATAACAACGTATATGTTACATATCAACATGCATGTACTTATGTAACATGTACTTAAAATAATGTATTTAAACATGTACTTATGTATTTTTTAACTGATGTATTAAAAAACATTTAAGCCACGGCTACGTAGGAGAAAACTAAAAAAAGAGTAACAAGAAATTGGAATGAGTTACCCAAAAATAATAAAAGTAGCTTGAAAAAGCAAGTCATGCATCAAAAGAAGCTCTAAAAGAAACAAAATAACGAGGTTAAATAAATTATAAAACTGAGCAATTCACTACGGTTGAAAATGCAGTATTTCTCTTCGCACTTTTAAGTAAATAGTGGTATTACTTTGGGACATCACTTGAAAATAAACACTTCAAACCTGAAAATAGCAATGCCACCAAGGGTAAAAGGCAAAGCGAATAAAGCTAAACTCTTAAACGTTATATGATGATGAAAGTTTTTCTTTCTATATAAACTTTAAAATCAATTTGTATTATTTTGTATACTATTTTTCTTTTTCAAAAAATATTGTACTTTAATGAGCTGCTAGTGTAAAATATTAATGGATATGAAAAAAAGCAGTTGTGTATCTTTTTAAGATAGTAAGGTGAAAAAAAAATCAGTAATTCTGATTGCAATTGTTAATATTGCTAGCGTAAAATATTAATGGACATGAAAAATAAGGAGATGTGTATCTTTTCAGATGGTGAAAAAATAATTTGTAATTCTGGTTGAATTTGTTAATATGCTGGAAAACAAATAAACATTTATGCAATTAAAACATTTTAAATTTAAAATAAAACCAAGTTAATACTTTAAATTAAAATTCTTGAGATAGAAATATATTCGATATTGTCCCAGTTGATGTTAAATTTCATGAACAAATTAAAATTAATCAATAACATTACATGTTACACATCAATTACATGTAATGTATCATATTACAAATTGCATATTAATGTATAATGTTACACATCACACATTAATGTATCATGTTCCACATAACACACTAATGTATTATGTACTACATTACACATCTTACATTATATACATATCTGTTTTTAATAACGATTTCGCATAAATGTTTAATAAATAAATTTAAATTATGAAATGTTAAATATAAGACATTTAAGGTATTTGCAAGATTTTTTTTTTTTAAATGTGCATTTTATATAATGTTGAGGAACTAATCAGCCTTTGATTTTTATTTTGATGGATTTATTTCAACAATATACATTTTTACCGCAGATTTTTATTCAGATATATTTCGGATAAGAGAAATTTTTTAAAATATCAACAAACGTAAGTAAATGATAAAGAAAGAATTTCAACAGAATTCTTAAACAAAAATAGAAATTATGTAGTTTTCTAGATTCTTCTGAAAAAAGAAGAATTTATGTACTTTTATTCGAACTATGCTGGCATGTATGCTCAGCATGAGAGAAAAAGAAATCTTTTTTCTCATCATGGTTGTTCCAAGAATATTTTTTAGACTAAAAAGGGTTACTGACCAACTACCGTAGAAGTCCTTCAGTTGTTCACTTCTTCGAAAGAATTTTGGGTTCATCCCAAAAGAAACCTCCCCCTCAGTGACCCCCAACGAAGAAAGTAACCACAGAATAGCTTGGAATGGTCACCCCTAAACCCTGAGAGGGATGAATGATGTATCTTGAGGGAGGGGGATGGTGGAAGTGGGAGAAGTTCCCCTCTTCTATTCTCGAATGCCCACATAGCATGAGGAGTGGATCGAGTTCTGTTTGAAAAGAGTGGGGGTTATGGCAGTTTAGCGAAGGAAGTGGTAAATTTATGGCTTGCAAAGGTCATCCGTCCATCGTTTTTATTTATGGTTCCAAAATAGAGCCTGTCCCAACTCTATTCAAGTTGTTCTTAGCAGCTTTTGGCTCCCTTCTACGAACTTAGCAGGTATTCTTTAGAATGGTGCAAATGGAATTCTTACAATGTTGGTACACGTGGGCTTATATTTACTGCTGGCATGAATCGTACTTCCAACAAGTATTTCGATTTTTACAATATTGCACTTGTATAAACGGTAGCCTTACTTTATAATGCGCATTTGGATATTTAAGACGCGTTTCAACACTTATTTAGGGAAGCAGGAATCACACTACAAAGATTTCTATTTCTCCTCGTTAACACCCATGAAATTAACGTTCAGCAGGCAGAAGTAATTGTCTATATGTACTTTTTAAATTAGAGTTATGTCATTTAAAATATTTAATATTTAGACTTGAATTGCTACTATAATAGGTTAGTCTGTTTAGTAAGAAAATCTTTAAAAATTTATCTGCTGAATGTACATTAAAAAAAAAGGACTTTAAGAAAACTGATATCACTTTAGTTATTTTAATTTACAAAGTATGATTAGTATAAAAACGCAAATAAACAATGATTTACAACGTACTTGCACTTTCAACAATAAAACTATCGTTATAATCATTTTTTCTAATTTACTCATTTATCGTAAAGATTTAAAATACAATAAATTAAAAAATCTTAAAAAGTAATGATTGTTCTTACTGTTAATATATTAGTCAAATTAAATGCATCAAAATTTAAAAAGAAAACTTACATATCAATAATCTATTTAAAAAAAAAAAAAAAAAAAAAGATTTTATCATTGCTGCTTAAATTTCCAATAACAATTGATACAAAATAAACATAAATAATAACTATCTGGTGTTCATTTCACAAATAAAAGAAAAAATATTTTATCAAATGTTTTAATATATTTAATAAATAGAAATGAACTTTTTATTCCTTAGCAAATTATTCGAACAACATTGTTAAAAATGTTTCAAGAATTAGTAAACAAAATAACATATTTTTTTGGGATACTAGATTTTTTCATACATACGTTTCATACATAGATTTTTTTAACATAGATATTGACGTATCTTAACAAACATTAAGACATACGTTAACCACTATCGATATAATGTAAATAATAAAATATAAAAGAATAATTTAAGTGAAAAGAGAATTTGTCTTATGTAATACATGAAATTCTATTTCGGTTATGAACAAAAGAGAAATATATTCTCTAATATCTTCAATTTGCAAAGTTAAAACACAACCCATTCATATCCAATTTACTCTTTACTTCAAGTAAGATTTCCGTAAAAACTCTTATGACACAAATCACAATTTTCATAGGAGAAGGCGAAAAAAAAAAATAATAATAATAAAAAATAAAAAAACTCGACTTATTCTTAAAACGCTGAATGTTTTTCCAAGGAAATCGTCTAGGTTATTGCATGTTTATAACAATATTTTTTTGAGTTATGGTATTTTTTCAAGAACGAGATAATATGACACCAAACACAATAGGTGCTTCAAATGCAAAAACTGCTAACACTTGTGGTTTTTCGCCAAAAAA
Source organism: Caerostris extrusa (assembly GCA_021605095.1). NCBI lineage: Eukaryota > Metazoa > Arthropoda > Arachnida > Araneae > Araneidae > Caerostris > Caerostris extrusa. Next base: position 24,373 of record BPLR01015696.1, on the reverse strand, counting down.
AAAAAGTTAGGTATGCAGAAGAAAAATACTTATATATATATTCCTGCCAGCATATTAAATCTATTCTGTTTGATAAATAATACACTAATTAGTTTCAGCTCAAAAATAGCTTCTTTATCATCATAGGATTTCTTACGATGCACAAAGAACATGAGGAAGTCATAAAATTTAAAAAGCAATGCAATAAATAAAGTTTTCAGTTACATAAAAACAATTTGATTCAGGATTTACAGTTAAATACTGGTTTGTTATAGTGTGCATAGATATTATTCGTTTATTATAAAAGAAAAATTATTTATAAGGAAAATGAATAAAAATATTTTTAAAAAACAAGATTATGTGCAATAGCATCTTGGAAATTAAAACAAGAAAAGATTATTGTTGAAGTTAATACTTATTACTTATAGTTAATAATTGTTTTATAATATTGGTTTGTTACAATGTGCATCGATTAACATTAAAATATTGTTAAAAAACAAGAAAAGATTATTGTTGAAGTTAGTAATTATTACTTAATAATTCATTGTTTTATAATAGTGGTTCGATTACTGATTTTTCGATAATTGTTCTTTAATATTGGTTTGTTATAGTGTGCATAGATTAACATATTATTAGTTTCTTATATTATAAGCGAAATGAACCAAAATATTTTGAAAAACAAGATTATGTGCATTAGCTTCTTGAAACTAAAACAAGAAACGATTTTTGTTGAAGTTTGTACTTATTATTAATAGTTAATAATTATTTTATAATATTAGTTTGATTATTGATTTTCGATAGTTGTTCCATAATATTGGTTTGTTATGGTGTGCATCGATTAACATATTATTCGTTTATTATATAAGAAAAAAATTAGTTATAAGTGAAATGTGTTAAAAATATTGTTAAAAAGCAAGATTATCTGCATAAAAGTTCTTGGAAACTATAACAGGAAAAGATTACTGTTGAAGTTAGTACTTATTACTTAAAGTTAATGATTGTTTTATAATACTGAATTGATTTTTTTCGATAATTGTTCTATAATATTGGTTTGTTATAGTATGCATAGATTAACATATTATTCGTTTATTATTATAAGAAAAATTAGTTGTAAGCGAAATGAACCAAAATATATTTAAAAACTAAGTTATATGGATTAATTACTTATAATTGTTTTTAGTTATATTAATTATTTATTGTTGAAAAACGTATAAAATTTTAAATTCATTATTTGGAGCTTACAAATAATGTTCATTGAATTAACTAGGCTGAAAAAATACTGATAAACACGCGAAATCCTAAATGAATAACAAAATAAAAAAAACAAATCTCTTGTGATATTCATTAAATAAGTAGTTAAACTACTTATTATGCATCCACTTATAAAAAAAAAAATGGCGAATTCGTTTGCTATCATTTATTGTTAAAAAAATTTTCTCCTCAAATAAAATACTTTAACTTCCAAATTAAGAAAAAACCGATGTTCAAGTTACTATCAAAGAACAAAAAATATTGTTAAAACAAATAAATCTGTCTTCAAAAGATAAAAATAATTATGTTTTTGTAGGCAATGGGAAACTTTGATCTTGAACTCTTATAGAACAAAAACCTCCAATCATTGAAAATTCATGATGTTCTACACTCCTTTTCCCCGCCCCAAACAAACAAGTTTCTGGCGATGCCATGCTATTTCAGTGAATTTTTTCTCGATTTACGAAATATTGAAAAAAGGATCATCCGATTCGGGGTGGGGATCTTTTACAAAAGTTTACTAGAAGCTAAATAATTAACAGATTATGCTTTCAATAAAATTGTTGAACAAAACATTAACAGTGTTAAAAATCAGAAATAAACTTCCAAAGCGTTTTTGCATCTTTTGGATATTTTTCAGTTTATAGAAATTTATTAAAGTCTAAATGTTTGTTTCAAACTTAAGTAATATCATACCAAAATAACTGATAATCAAGATCATATCAGATAATTGTTCATCATACTATACATAAGTAAAATGATGAAAAAATAATGAAACAAATCAAATTTCAAACTAATCATTTCAAATATTAATCTAAAGTTGTATAATTTTTAAGTGCAAAAGCTTTAATTTTGTTATTAATATTTTCAAAATATTAAAATAAATCCATTTTTCAGCAAAAATTACAAAATCAAACTATCAATAATACCAAAAAAAAAAAAAAAAATGCACTAATTCTATTTTAAATTAACCATTTGAAAGACTAATCAAAAGTTGAATAATTTTTAAGGATCAAAAAAGAACTAAAACTTGTACATCTTTTTATTAATATTTTCAAAATATTAAAAATCCATTTTGCAGCAAAAAATTACAAAAATCAAACTATTTATAATAACATATTTTTATGCAAAGACAAATATTCCTACTTTATTTAAATAAGAAAAAAAAACGCGCTTTAAAATGATCCATGTAAATTTGTAATTCTAAAAGTAATTCTTTTTTTTATAACTGCAATTATAATGAGTTTAGAATTGTACTGTTGTAGCTGATCATAAAAATATAAAAAAAATATTCATTACTAATAAAAGCATGCAGCTAATCAGATAAAAACTTAAACAAAGGGGATGCGAATATTTACATTGAATGGATTATTGTTCTTAATTACAGGAATCGAGTTTTAATTGTCGGTATGCTTTGATTCAGCCGAATATGTTTTGATTTAAATGTTGGATAATTAATTTGAATAAGATAATGTATCCTTAACAAAAGAATTAAAAAATTTAAACAAAATGTTTTATTATTATTACTAACTATAATAAATTTAGTTCTACAAAATTAAGATTTTCGATTACATTTCGAACTAATCATTTCAAACCGCATATCATAAGAATGAAATCTTTGAGAAAAATATTCAATGAATTCAATGTCGATAATTCTAGTAAAATTTTTAAGTATGTAACACCCTTTATAGCAATATATTAGTATTAAACATGTTTATTAAGAGTTTAAAATCTTAATTGATAGGTTCAAGTTAATTGTTTACTAATCTTAAGTATGATCTGTGTTTATTAAATTAAATTGAATTGAATTGTTGGAATCCGAATTCATTTCAAATTCAGAATTCTTCGTTTTTGAAAGACATCCAGTTTTAGAAAATATTGAATTTCGTAATTTCTGATTTAAAAACTTGCATACTTTTCATTTTTTGCAACAAACTAGTATAAATTTTATAATTTAAGTGTATGAACAACACTCTAAGCTATAGTAAATACCATACCAAGCAAAATTGACGAAGACAAACTTGATGGAACATTTTCAACATATTTATTGGTTTTATATATATTCATTTTTAAGTATCTAGTATCTTATCTCTAGTATATCAAGCAACAAATATCTAAGATTGATGAAATCAGACTTGTCGATGTCAATTAAATTTATAAGTATCTAAGATTGTATTGATCTATTAAGTATCTGAGATTGATGAAAACAGACATTCTCGATGTCAATTAAATTTCAAACAAATTATTAAATTCTTATTTATATCATTTTCAGTTGATCAAATGTATGGTTTGTTCAAATTCTGTGTATTTTAATATTTGAAGTCTAACTTGAAACATTGGCAAGTTAATAAGTCTTCCTTGTTTACAAATGTCGATTTTGTGTTTCTGTGCAATTAAGAACACGAGTTTTCAAAAAATGAAAAAAAAAAAAAAAAAAAAAATAAACAAGCAAAAATACTCACTTCTTCGCCTTCTGTCACTAGACTAGTTTTTAGTTCTGGCTCAAGTTCTCTGAGGAACGGTTGTCTTCTTCTTCCCTTCCACCTTAAACACTTTAAGTTCATCCGTGGAGGCAAGGTCATCTCCGCCGCTAGCCGCCCCCACGTGAGGCATGGCGACCTTTTTTTTTACCGCACAAACACAACACCCGAGGGAGGAAGACACCGAATGAAAACAGAAAGGGAAGAAAAAAAAAGAACACTTCTTCTCTCACCCCTCCTCTCGTCTGAGTTTTAAAAATAACACTATTCCTCTCTCAGGGCAGAAGCAGAAGACGTCGCCCGTTATGCGCACATCCGAAGAACATTGTTTTCGCGTGGTCACCAAAAAATCGTCTGCGCGCCCAAAAACGAATATCGTCTGCAGAAGCCAGCGACTTTCGGGGAAGCGTAGCTTGATAGCACAACACTGTGCGGTTGTAGTGTTTGGCCAGGATTCACAACAGCACCCTTGCTCTTCCCCCCCTTGTTGAGGGGTTCACTTCCCTGTGGCTTGCGTTCAGTTTGCGCTCCTCAAGTGCCAGGCCACAACTTTGCCGGCGAATCGCCAGGCGTCCCGGCTCGGCTCAGCCAATCACGGAGCAAGGGAGGTTGCCAGGCGCAAGAAAAAGATAGTTTTGCACTTGTTTTCGCTCGCCAAGCCGTGCCGTCGCCAAATTCGGGGAAAAGCTCTGTCAGTGACTCTCAGCATCTATCAGTCTGTGGTATCAAAAAGCTTCGAATCGGTGTCGTGACCTGCGACGCTTGGAGAGAGTGTAAAACTTATTTTGAAGCCACTGTTTTGACGCGGGTGTGTGCAGCCTTGGCTGCCTTTTTTTTTTTGCGAGGGGCATTCATCAAAGCTCGCATTTTTGCTGATAAGGTCCTGCCAAGAGATATAAACAAGTGCTTTTTCTTTTAAAAATTTAATTGATAGTTTACCTTTCAGAACGCGGATCACGCCAAGACAGCTTCCGTTCCAACAGTCGGGCGTCGTGAATAGATAATTTACAAAAGAAAATAAGTTTCTTGAAAATTTACATTCTTTGATTAATTAGGGGGAATCCTTCAACTAAGAAAAAGATGCAACATTAATCTTTGCAAACAAGACAATACACAGAAAAAAAATATATTCTAAATTTAAAAAATATTATTAGAGTCTTTCAAATTAATAATTCTGATTTTTTTTTTTTTTTGTTAATATCTCGCATGTCAAACAATAAACAAAAAATGGCGACATTAACCATTCATTTAAACTAGGGTTCTAGCATTAATCGAACTTTTTAAATTTAGAATTTGAAGATAAAAAAATGTAAAATAAATAAACAAAACTACAAATACAAATTTAAAAAAAAAAAATTAAAATATTATTAGAGTGTTTCAAAAATTAATAAATCTGTTTCTTTTATTTTTAATTAATATCTCGCATGTCAAACAATAAACAAAAATGACGACAGTAATCATTGATTTACTATAAATTAGGGTTCTAGTATTAATCGAACTTTTTAAATTTGAATTTGAAGATAAAAGCTGTAAAGTAAATAAACAAAAATTACAAATACAAATTATTCCCTATCTAATGTACATTAATTAATTTCTTTTTTAATAGTTTAAAATTTAAATTTTAAAAGTTTGTGGAACTTTTTGTAATGTCCAAAGGTAGCTGAGCTTTGGGGGAATTAATTCCTTACGTCCAGTTCTAGAATTAATTTAAAATTTAATCATGCTAATTAGAAGTAATTTAAGGGAGCTACAATATCGAAAGAAAATAATATACATCGAAATGCAAATAATTTATCAATTAATAGAAATTTATTCGCTAATTATTATCGCACATTAAATTGTTTTTGGTAGATAAATGGCTAGAATAAATTTTAACAAAATTTAGACTGTAACAAAAGCACCTTATTTACTGCATCAATCTATAGACTTTTCTAGAGTTAAATCTTAAAAATTATTTGAAAAGTTCTAAAAATGAAACATTAAAACTTAAAATATTTTATGTAACTTCGTTGTTACGTTGACAACAAACGAATTTTAATAGTAATTTTTTTGTAAACTGAAATTCAATAATTAGATAAATGATAAAACGGAATTAAATGATGTATTATTTAAGTTTAAAAAACTATAATGATACGTATGAAATCTGGTTAATATACTAACGAGTTATTTTCTTTTCGAAAATATTGTTATTAAATTTAAAAGTAATGCCTTATATGCTTCAATACCTTACATGTTCACATGTTAGTTGTAGACTTTTATCTACTTTTAATTTATGTATAGAATTGTTACTTTCATAGTTTGTGGGCTTGACTTATGAAATAAACAAAAATTAAAATAAACATAAAAAATTTTATTTATCGTTCTTTATAACATCTGTTCCTTTTTTTATTATTTATTTTTTATTTGTCGTTCTTTTATGTATACAATTATACAGTTTTCCTTAAATTTTTAATTAATTTTTGTATATTTTATTTTTAATAATTTTTTTATTATTATTATTTTAAAAAATATCCTAAAAATTATATAATATTCCAAAATTCTAATTTTCCATAACGAACTTGTGTTGTAATATGTTATTCAAAAAATTATAAATCTGGCAGCAAAATTGCAGATTTTAATAAAAAGAATTAAACAAGCTTTAAATTTCAAGTCAACTATATTAACTAGAATTTTTAATTAAAAATTATTATAAACATTATCTTTATACAACTTCATGAATAATATGCTTTATTTTTATTTAATTATTGCTATTATATTATTATTGTAGGCTTTTATTTAACTCCGTCGATTATTTGCTATGTTCGAAAACTTGCAAACGATTTTCAAACTATTTCATGATAAAAATATAAAGGTCAAATTTAGAAGAAGAACACACACTTTTTTGGATAACAATGCCATAATATCCAGGTAAAAAAAAAAAATTAATATACAATTTCGTATTTTAGAGTTACCCTACATTTAGGCGACTTTTTTTCTCATCAAAGAGATGATTTTGTACCAAAAATGTGTTCTTTTTGTTTCTTTTTACTATGTTCCGACTACATTTCTGGATTCGAACGCTGACCTAAAATGGAATGTTCGATAATAGATTCTCGGACATGGACACGGATATTATTCATACGGAATGAAACTTGATTTTTGAATTACCTAACCGCAAAATCACCTCTTTTCTCAGCAAATTCTTAAAAATAAAAATTAAGCGATAGTTCTACAATAGGGATTTCTTCCCCATCCTCAAAAGAAGAAAAAAAAATCCTAATAGTAACATAGAACATCCGAACAACTATTCGTACAAAGACATCAAAAATAATTTTTGTAAAAGCACCATTATTAAATCCCGATTAATTTAATTGTATAGTTACTGCATTATTACTGTTGAGTCTGGGGTAAGGTAAATAGTATCAATATTTTCAAAAGAACATGGAATCAAAAGTTTGAAAGTAAAATAACAATTTTACCAAAACATATATAAATAATATCACAAAACAGATTATACATTATTTAATAACATTTCCTTTAAAAATAATTTTTTTTAAAACTTATATTGTCACTCAGACAATTAGAAAAAAAAAATAATAATAAATGTTCGCGATTTAAACTTTTTATAATTTAAAATATAATTTTTTCAAAAAATAAAATAGGAATTTTTGCTTGAAGACAATCATAAGCAAGCAATTTCTTTAAATAATATTTATTTTGCATTTTTTTTAATATGTCGTTTACTTTTAGCTCGTGGAAGAAAATTTTTTTTTTTTTTTTTTTTTGATAAAATAATTATACATAAAAGCGGCAATTTTAAAATTCATGATTTTCTAGTTTATGATCATACACTTCTAATTCTAAACGATTTCGGCTTGTACGTCGATTTAAATTTCTTGTCATTTCTGAATGGTTATCTTGCAACTGTTACACCTCTTATCACCATCATACTGTTCCCCTTTTATAAAATAAATAAATAAAAATTCACTTTTTATTTATTTTTTATGTTTTTTTTTAAATTTATTTTATTTTATAATTTTTAATGTTTATCTACATTTAATTCGGCATTTGCTAATCTGTATTTACACCAATTTCAATGTACTCTTAAGGGTTGTTCCAGGATTGCATCGAACTTTTTCAAACAACTTACACTTCAATTTTATCAATAAATCCGTTTTAAGAATTGTGGCGCAAAGTACTCTAATGAACAATAGGATTGTTAGAAAGAAACATTTTTTTTTTTTTTTTATACATTCTTGCAATTTTTTAAATAATTTATTTTTCATTCCCAATGTGATGCTTAACTTAAAACTAGAGAAATAAGATTTTTTAACAAAAAATTCGTTGATGGTGTGACATCTGAGAAAGATCCCTCCTCATCATCATTTAATTATCACAAACATCCAATTGTGTTTCAGCCGAGTATTATCACAAATACAGAAAACCACAAACGTGGTTTTCGATTGATAAAAATACATCGTGTGGTGGCATAACTGGTTGCGGTTGCATAGCCAACTAAAACATTTTTTTTTTTTCCAGAAAAATTGTGGCACCTTCAAGTCTGTCGTACTTGTTTTTGAGGATAGAGTAGAAAATGGATGCTCACTCATTTCATATTTATTAACAATTTAAATTCAAATAAATTATTTTTTTAAATAAATTTTTATTAAAATTAAAACTACATAATTTATTAAACGATTAATTAATTTTAAAAATTATTTTAAATAAACTAAAAATGTAATTATTAATAATAAATTATTTTTATTGAATATATTTTAATTTTAATTAAAATTGTTTTTATTTTTTATTAAATTTTTTAATTATTTATTAATTTTAATTAAAATTATTTTAAAAGCGATTAAAAACTAATTTTATAAAATTATTTATTATTATAATTATGAATAATTCGTTATTATTAAAATTATTAATACTTAATTATTATTATTAAAATGTAATTAATTATTGTAAAAATTAAATTATTACTTTATTATTATTAAACTTTAATTAATTATTGTTATTAAATTAATTTTAAATAAAAATTATTTTATATTATTTGAAAAAGGATTAAAAATTATTTTTTCAATTCCTTCTATTAGCTCACTCTCTCGCTATATATATATCTTGTTCAAATTTTCAATCGTTAATAAAATGTTTTTTATTCATCCACTCAAGTCCAAACACATTTTTTTAAACTTGTAGTGGATGACACTTGATGTTAATACTGTTTTTTTAAAAATTAATTCAGTAATTAAATTTAATTAATTTAAATTTTTTTACATTTAAGTTGTATGTTTCTTATAATAGATGGCGCCAGATGTAAGAGAAGAAAATTTCAACTTTATTTGTAAAGAACTTTTCTGCTATATAGTGAAAAAGAAAAAGGAATTGACCTTAAAAATTTTTTTTTTTTATATTACTTGTATAAAATTAGTCAGTATTAAAATTATTAATCATTTATTATTATTAAAATTTAATTAATTATTTTTTAATTAAATTTATTATTTTTTCAAGAAATAATTTTTAAAAAAATTATTTTAAAGGCAATTAAAAATAAAATTTTTATAAAATTATTTATTATTAAAGTTATTAATAATTCCTTGTTATGAAAATTTAATTAATTTTAAAATTAAATGAATTATCTTATGAAATAAAATTATTAAAATTATTGAATTAAATATAAAAATTATTTTAAAAACTATTATTTTAAATTATTTATTTTTAAAAACTATTTTAAAGGTTTTTCCTTCACTGCTCTTTTTGAATAATGATCAACTTCTTAAAGGATAATATTTTTTTCAAGTATAGTTTAATTTCAAACGATTTTTATTTTTCATCTTTTAAAAAATTTTTATCGTTTTTTACTAAAATTAAAAATAGGCATTTTGAAAATTATACTGTTTTATTATTTTTTTTATAGAAATCCAAATATAAATTTAGTCATACACATTGCGCATTAGAAACAGAATTACAATCCTCTAATTCGTCATCAGAACTTTAAAGATCATGTTTGACGATACATTGCTGGTTTTATGACTAAAAATGTCTTCACTTTCACACATTGAGAAAAAAAGCAACAAAAATGTAAATGATTATAAGCAATAAATAACACGTAGCTTTACGCCAATTGGGGTATTGAAGTTCATCATGTCAAATGTGTGAAAAATAAATTTAATATTAATATCATAATAATTTAATTTGCATATATATTTTAATTATAAAAATTATTTTAAAAATGTTTAAAAATTAATTTTATAAAATTATTTTAAAATAAAATTAATTAATAAAATTCATTATTATTAAAAGTTTAACTAATTATTTTTTAAATCAAATTAATTATGAAATAAAATTAATTATTTTATGAAATAAAAATTAATATACATAATTTTATAAAAATAATTTTTAATCGTTTTTAAAATAATTAAAAAGTAATAATTTTATTTCAAAATAATTAATCTAATTTAAGGAATAATTAATTTTTAATAACAATGAATTGTTAATGATTTTTAATAATTGAACTGTTGCCACATGTTCGGTTTCACCAATAAACTGTTTGAGAATAATACATAGTAGCCCGAAATACTCGTTTTAGTCCAAAACTTCAAATTAATTTTCGCACGAATTAACTCGGTATTCTTCGAAATTATATGAGCATATTCGGTATATAGTATAAAAGTTTTTAAAAAATCAGTGGAAAATATAGCTGTTTTCCTTAAACAAGGTCTTCTCACTTCTTTTTTTTTTTTTTTTTTTTTTTCCTCAAATGGATTATCGTATTTTCTTGATTAAATAACACTGAGTAAGAAATTTTATAACGGTCATATTGCAGGAAGTATTTTATTTACAGCTGCAGTTTTACAACAGGGAACTCAATAGTTCCAAGATAACGCATATTGATAAGAAAAGTACTTGAAAAACGTGATGTTAAAGGCTGAAATATGAAATGTGTCCCACTTTTCATTCTGAAATTTTTAGTTTTGTAATAAAGATAATAAAATTCGGAGATAATCAGAATAAATTTTCAAGAAATAATCAGAATTGAAATGGCGCATTCAATTTACGAACGTTTTTTGAACATTGTGTTTCCTTCTTAGAAATTAGTTTAAAAAATCTAAATATAGAAGAAATATAGTTAGTTTGATGTAAAAGCTATAACAAATTTACAAGTAGTAGGCAGGATTTGTAAAAATATATTATTTTATGTAAAATATATAATGCTTTAATAAATTGTTCATTATAAATTATTCAAATATGTATTTAAGATCTTTCGTTTCATTAAAATATTGTTCATTTTATTAAAAAAGAAACAACATTATTAATTTATATACATTTTGAATTAATTGAAATATTTTAAGATAAAGTTATCTTAAGGCATTTGACTACTTTCGAAATCAGTTTTTAATAAATAAATAAAAGAAAATTAAAAAATCAAATGCAAACTGAAAATTTTTACCATTTAAACTTCAAGAATAGCTCTAAAAATAATTAAAAAAAAATATTTTTAATCTATTTCAATTCATTATTTATAAATAATTCATATCAGCACAAAAAATAACATCGGACGACTTTTTAACTAATATAACTTCAGAAAGTTTAATTATATTTTTCGGCTAATTTAATTTAAAAAATCATAGTTTTATTTAATTCATCTGTTCGTACATTTCTGTAATGCCAAAATGCAACATTAATTATTATTTATAAATAATTCAATATTCAAATAGTCAATTATTTGTAAATAATTCATTACATCATTATTCACACATTCATTACATTTATTGATAAATAATAACCGACGACTTCTTAATTAAAATAATTTCAAAATGTTTAATTTTATTCTATGGCTAAGTTAATTTTAAAAATTATTGTTTTATTTAATTATTTTGTTCGTGCTTTTTTAATGCCAAACTACAATATTAATTATAAAAACAATTATTTATAAATAATTCATTACATCTATATTAATAACAGCAGACGACTTTTTAATTAATATAATTTCAGAATGTTTAATTTCATTTTACAAGCTAATTTAATTAAAAAAATTATAGTTTTATTTAATTAATTTTTCATGCTTTTTTGTGATTTCAAAATACAATATTAATTATAAAATAAATTATTTATAAATAATTCATTACATTCATATAAATAATAACATATAACTTTTAACTAGTATAATTTCTGAATGTTTAATTTTACTTTAGAGCTAATTTAATTTTAAAAATTATAGTTTTATTTAATTAATTTATTCGTGTTTTTTTGTAATGCAAAATACTATATTAACTATAAAAATAGTTATTTATAAGTAATTCATTACATCTATACAAATAGCAGACGACTTTTAACTAATATAATTTCAAAATATTTAATTTTATTCTATTGCTAAGTTAATTTAAAAAATTATACTTTTATTTAATTATTTTGTTCATGTGCTTTTTTTGTAATGCCAAACTAGAATATTATGTATAAAAACAATTATTTATAAATAATTCATTACATTTATACTAATAACAGCAGACGACTTTTTAATTAATATAATTTCAGAATGTTTAATTTTATTTTACAGGCAAATTTACTTTTAAAAAGTATAGTTTTATTTAATTAATTTTTTCGTACTTTTTTGTAATGTCAAAATCACAATATAGATTATAAAATCAATTATTTATAAATAATTCATTGCATCTATACAAATAATAGCAGACTACTTATTAACTAATATAATTTCAGAATGTTTAATTTTACTCTACAGCTAATTTAATTTTATAAATTATAGTTTTATTTAATTAATTTGTTTTTCGTACTTTTTGTAATGCCAAAATATATAATTAATTATAAAAACAATTATCTATAAATAATTTTTAAATCTATACAAATAATAGTAGACGATAACAATAGTAGTTTTTATATAATTTTAGAATATTTAATTTTATTTTACGGCTAATTTAACTTTAAAAATTATAGTTTTGTTTAATTAATATTTTGCTTTTTTGTAATAACCAAATAACAAATAAAACAAATTATAAAATAATAAAATATAAGATGAATTTAATGTGGATTTAATTTTTAAAATTTAAAAACAGGAAATACCCTCACGAATTTCAGTTTATCACGTGTGAACATTCTTTTTTGCTATGCTTTAATACATATGGAAATATACCAATGTTTAATAATTGAAGAAAGTTATCAAGCAATTGGTCAGAATAATACAAGATCTATTAAATTCAATAGCCACAGAAATATAACAAAAATTTGATAACTCTAAAACTTCATGAAAAAGCAATTGTTCAAATACTACAAGCAAATTATATTCTGTTAAAATGAACTTAAGTTTGATTGAATTAGCTATTATAAACATAATTTCGAGGATATTGAAAAAGAATTTGTTTATAAATTATAGAGCCTCGTGACTTGATGCTGATCAATCATTAGATTTAGCAGCACAAATTTCGTGCCAGTTTTAAAACACACATAAATAAAAAATCACGTGAAAATCAGCGTTTATGTTAAATAAAAAATTTTTGTATTGAGAAAAGAGATTGATCTGTTTTAAATAGTAGAGAGTTTTTGCATACCGTACGTTAGTTACCAAAATAATCTGGATGTCCGTTAGGAAAACATCTTTAGCGCAGCATGCGCGCTTTTAGGAAAATAAGCTGCCTACGGAAAATCCATACGGTAACTAACGTACGGTTCTCAGAAAAGAGATTGAAACTCTCTAATAACTTATATTCTTAGTTATTTTTTAATTTCTAGCTGCACTTACTTGAAGACATCTCTAATCTCTAACATCATGTTGACACATGATAAAAGACATGTAACTAAATGATGGCATTTTTTAAAAATTTGAAATACTAAATACATTATAAATAGTTATTCGTTTTAATTCCTTACAAAAAGAAATCTTTAATAAATGTTTTGTTTTTTTAATAAAAAATCGACAAGATTAGCATTTTTTCTTTTTTTTTTTTTTCCTTGAAGAATAGCAGGTTTTAAACATTCAAGATTTTTTTGTTTTTAACATTCAAGATGCATACATAAAGATAGAAAAATCTTTGTATATGCATCTTGAATGTTAAAAAACAAAGTTTTTTAATACCTTCAGAATATCTGTAAAATTGTCAACAGAAACATGAGAAAAGGATACCAAATCAAAATATCTCAATCTCATTATGTTTTTAAGTTGCATAGATTTATGCATATAAACATATTTTTGTTATACATATAATCTATATATTATATATATATATATATTTATTATAGATATAGTATACATATATGTATACATATTTTTATTAATTGCTTTTGAATAGATATAGTATACTTATATGTATACATATTTTTATTAATTGCTTTTTGAAAGAATGAAATTTTTACAAACAAAAAATGTTTAAAAATATTTTTTTCGTATGTAATTTCTCAATCGCTTATATATATTATACTATAATAGAGCACTTCCAACTGCCAAATTCAACCCATTGTTTTTTTCAATAGCGGTCAAGTGGTCACTTCTTCAGATTGAATCAGTAACAATTCGTGAAGGTATTTAAAAGTTATTTTGCTCCAATAAAAGTAATTAAGTATCGAAACTGTTCGATCGATTTCGAAACTTGCTTAATGTCCATCAAGTATCAAATTGATTTGATTTTATTCTAACTACTATACTTATCATTGTTTCCTTTCTCAGAGCCTTTCTGTGTATATATGTATGTATATAGTATATATATATATAATATTTAATATGTATATTGTTATATATATATATAGAGAGAGAGAGAGAGAGATAGAGAAAGAGACATTTAATTCATAGAATACTTTCAAATGTCAGATTAATAATTTTTTTTTTTCAATAGTGGTCAAATGGTAGCTTCTTCATATTGAATCAGTCACAATTTGTGAAAAAAAAAAAAAGCTGCATTTACGCCTTATGTATTTAAATGTTATTTTGCTTCAATAGCATGAATCAAGTATTGAAATCTATCCGATTCAATCGATTTCGACACTTGCTTAATGTCGATCAAGTATCAAATCGATTTTATTTTATTCTAACTCTATTTATTGTTTCCTTTTTCACACACACACACACATATATATATATATATATAAAAAGAGAGAGAGAGAGATATCCCATTTTCCAAATGCTGTAAAAAGAACCATTCGTCATAATGAGTTCAAATTTGAACTGGATATACTTGAAGAAGGGAAATAGTATGGCATCAAAAAAGTTCTAATGATAATAACAAAAATGCCACTGTAAGCTTCGGCTGCCAGTTATATTTTGAATCGAAATTACAACATATTTGGCATATTGCAGTTTAAACATATTGCAGATTAAACCAACTGTAGTGTTCAATGTACTTGATTATTTCGGTTTCTTGAATAAAAAAATGACTTCCAAGTCATTCAAGAGTTGTGACACTGTTAGTGGAAAGCCCATCCACCAAGGCAAGGCCATACCAAATTGAATGTTAGAAATCGAGAACTTTTTGATACCATACCATTTCCCTTTCTTCAAGTATCTTCAGTTCAAATTTGAACTCATTGTGACGAGCGATTCCTTTTTTACAGTATTTTGAAAGTAGGACTTTTAATTATAATCACTCTGTATATATATATTAAACCTGGGTAGATAAATATCTAATGAAGAAAGAAATACAGTTGTAAAAAAAATGCATAATACATACACATAACATACATAAAAATACATATAGGAAAAAAAAGAAAAAATACATGTATATAAAATGGTTTGATGGCTGGATGATTAATTTTTTTGGAATTTCAATACATGAATTATAAGAAAAAGTTTGAATTACCCAACTTGATGAGATACTGGCAACCAAAAACTCATTAAATATTGTTGTGAAAGGTTGATTTTTAATTGTTTAAAAATTAATTTTCACACAAATGGAGATTTTTTTTTTTTTAAATTCTTGAATCTTAGTCTGCTCTCAAAATCCTTTTTTCTTCTTACAGAAAAATCAGCAAAAAGTTATATGAATTTGAATACGACTGCTGTTCTAAAAATAATAAATGTTTTTGTAGCAAAGAACGAATCTGTTAGGGATTATGTGATAAAACATATCATAACTATGTGATCAGTGATAAAATATATATCACAAATACTTGCTTATTCTTAAAATTGAATTACAAAAGAAATATAGATCGATTGTGAGGAAAGTAAACATCCGGTTTAAAGACCGAAATTGACGAATCGATTACTCATTAGGGGTGTCAGTCAGACATTCGCTTGCCAATATCAATTTAAAAGAAAAAAGTTCAGCAGCAATTGTGGAAATTTTTTCATCCTGTTTTCTTTTTGGCATTATGTGATTTAAAACTATTTTTTATTGTATTAAAACCCATGCAAAAGTACCTTTCTCCTCTATTACATCGCTCTGTTTGAATCCGTCCGACTAGGTGCTTGCCAAATTTTCATATAATGGGTGGACGAATAACAGAAGTTTAAGATTAGAAGAATCAAAATTTAAAAGTTCATCAAGAAAATAAAATTTCAATAAAATAGATTGTTAAAAATAAAAAACAAGTTTTATAAAAAATTAGATTTCAATTATCTCAAGTTATCATCGGCTAAAGAATGAACGTCTTTTTTTAAGTCTATTCGCACAATTAGTTATTAATATTATTAAACAACAATTTTTAAAAATTAAAGATTTTCAGCGATTGCCATTATCAATATATGAAAAATACGTAAATAACATAATAACGTAATAATATATAATATATGTCTGCATTTTACTATATGAATGTAACAAAGCATCTTTGTAAATAATCGCAAAAATTATAAAAGGAATCGTAATGTGTTAAAAAAAAAAATGTATTATTTACGAAATTGTAAAAAAAAAAAAAAAATTATTAATAGGAAAAAAATAAACAATATCAATAACAAAAAATTAAAAAGACTTCACACATAAAAAGTTTTGAAAAATTAAAAGTGATGAATTTTGAAATTTTTCGCGACTTCAATTTTGGTTCTTGGAACTAATAATTTATGAACCACAGCATTACAGGGCGAAAAAAAAAATCTAGGATCAAAAACATTTAAAAATATATATATATAAGAACAAAAAGTATTTTTAAAAAAAATCTAGGATCAAAATTATTTTTAAAAAATATATATAGGATTAGAAGTATCTTTAAAAGAATCTAGGATCAAAGTATTTTTTTTTAAATCTAGGATAAAAAGAATTTAAAAAAAAAAAAAAATCAAAAATCAAAAAGAATTAAAAAAATTCTAGGATCAGATTATTTAAAAATAGAATAAGTTTAAAAGAAAAAAACCCCAACCGTCCGCGACAGGACTCGAACCTGCAATCTTCTGATTCGAAGTCAGACGCCTTATCCATTAGGCCACGCGGACAATACTATCGGACTATTAAGGAAAAGGTCGCGTTTTCTAAAAATTTTATTTTTTTGCATAAACTTGAAATTATTAACACGATATCAGCTGAAATAATTTATTTTTTGTACAACTTCTATCATTTGTTTAAAATAGTTTTACAGTAAATAAAAAAGCAAAAATTTTAATATAGTTAAAGTACTTGTTCATTGAAAGTTATTTTCATCAGTAAAACATAGCGAAATTTTGTAAAATATCTGTATTAGTCCATAATTTGATTTATATTTTAAATATTTTCTTAGATTTTAGGTCATTCCATAGATCAGTGTCCTGTGTACGAAGAAAATTAAGATTGTTGCGGTATACTTTTGTGTAGTTGTTAACAAGTTTTGATAAAATCTTGCTTAAATTTATATGAAAATATCCAATTCCTAAAAACCTGAGGTGTACACATCGATTTTATTTATTTATTATTATTTTTTATATATTTTTTGTAATAGTTTAACTGAAAAACAACCATAACAAAACTAATAAATAATTTTTAGAATTTTTTATGGAAAATGTAAGTGGACAATTTCTTCTTCTTCATTGGCGCAACAGCCCCATGCTGGACCAAAGCAGTCTGCCTACTGCCAGATTCCGAAACATAAGATGTTTTCTTTTTAAGGGGTAGGGTTGATATCTCTACGCCTAACGCTCAACAGTCAGATTACACTGGGATTTACTGTTTAAAGTGGATTCGGAACGACTACAAAAATTCCATGGCACCGCCGGGACTCGAACCCGAAACCTGTGCAATGGTATGCCAAGCAAGTGGATACTTGTTATTGTCATTGGTTGCTAGGAATTTTGACTTGAAGACATTCACCACTATATCATCAGAAATTTGGTAAATTCAGCATTACCACGAGAACCTGTACACTGCACCCACCTTGTATCACTACTAATTTCTGTCTTAATTTTTATTCTTTTAATTATTAAACTTAAATTTTTTATATTTTTACAAGCCTTTAATTTTGTTTTCCATTTTAAAAGTGGAACTTTTATTTTTTTTTTTTACTGAGTAAGTTACTCATTTTTAATTTCTTTTACAGCAATAGCTTTTTAGAATACATTTTAATTTTAAGTCTTAAATAGAGGTGTAGAGATATTTTTCTCTAGGAACTCTTCAAAACAAAACCTTTGCCTTTGCCTCACTACAATTCTGAACTAATATCAACAGGGTTGGAACATTTAGATATAAGTGTGAATTACATTTGATTTAATTTTAACTAACAATGATTTAATTTAAGTTACAGTTGTATTGCATGAGAACATTTTTATCGATCAAAGACTGAGACGTCAAATAAACCTTGAAAGTAAAAGAACGGCCTTAGAGATTATTTAATCAATGATCTTATGCTGGAAATTTGATTGAATCTGCAAGTATTAGATAAGAAAGTCATATTTTTAAATTTAAAAAAAAGTATATATATTATAACAGGAGAATAATACCTTTTGTTGAGTCACAATTATTCATGATATATTGATAGTATTCGGTATTAGTCATCATCGAAAATAATTTAGAGTACAATCAAAATCTAACAAAAATTTTAAGACATCCATTTAAGTAAAATAATTTAACAAAGCATTTTAATTTAAAAAACAATTTACTTCCAAAAACTGAAGTGAATATTATTAAAAATAAATAAGTTTGTTATATTTATAAACAAAACATTATAATTATAATATTGTTTGAATATCAAATAAGTAATAGGATTAAGAACAATTAATTAGTACGATTAGGAACAAATATCAAATAGGATTATTTGTTACAAAAAATTAAAATAGAATTTCTATGTTTATCTGCATCCATAATTATGACCTCCAAAAAAAAAAAAAAGATCTTCTCTCCTTACAGAGACTCTTATGTTAACTTGCTAAATGAATCAAAACCACAAGAATCACCGCCTTAGAAATCTTCAGGGTAACAATGCCATCAGTGTGTCCCTTTACCAAACAATACACTTTAATCACGACTCGTAATTGATGAGAGAGTGCCCTTTTCGAAACCATGGAAATCAATCATCGTCACTCTGGTTTCACATCTGTGCTCTTCTAAAAATAAAGTTCTCCAGACCAATTTTTAAATCCATTAGTAAAACCTCAATGGATAATGAGTAATAATGATCCAAGTTTGAAGTAATAATAAGTCTGAGACCCTGCAGTTGCTTCAGAAACGAAAACTAAATATCGATTAACACAGGTGTCGCAGGTTTCGTGTTCGAGTCCCGGCGTTGTCATGGATGTTTGTAGGGGTTCGGAATCCACTTTAAACCGTAGGTCCCGGTCCAATATGATCGTAGAGCGTTGTGGGGGTAGTGTTACTCACGTGCGTAACATATCTTCAAGCTACACGTGCCCCCTGGGTAGAGTTAAATGAGTAACAGCGGCGCAGCCCTTGCTTATGGCAACTGTCTCTATATTTCCGGCTGCACAGAGTATATAGAGTCTCGAATCGGCACTAAATCCCCCCAATTTTACGTGTAATTGTCCCATGTAATTATTAATTGTACAATTACCACTATAAGTACTTTCAGAAGGTAATGTCCCCTCTTCATCATTTGTTAGTAGGGCTTTAGTATGGTTCCAGTGCTCATTGCAGACTACTAGATTGGATAGAGAGTCGAGTACCTGTGCACGTAGTCCACATCTGCTCAGAATTCAAATATAATAAAAACAAAGTATCACAGAATTAGCAGGAATTAAAAATTTAAAGCAAACAGTTAATAGGATGGAAAGAAGTAAAAAAAAAAATTTAAAAATATATATATATATATATGTATAAAAGGGGGGCGAACAAACTAGGAGATGACAATCAAGCAATATCAAAATACATAAATGCACAATAGAAGCATATAAATACGTAAATACATAGCAGACAGACATATTAACACATATATAATGAAAATAAATAGGAATTATAAATATACAATCACAAAAATAAAAACTTTAAGAAGACAGAAAACATACGAACAACATTTGAAACTGAAGATCGGAAGTAAAGTTTGTTACTGCAGGGTAAGAGCTTGATGTTTTCAGAAATGGAATTTTTTTTTTTTTTTTTTTTTTTTTTTTAACATAGTTCCGCAGTACACACTGCCAAGGCAGAAGAGAGGACGATAGGAGGTTTCTTAGAACTGAAGAATAGTATTGAAGATGGATCATAGAAGAAATTAGGGAGGCTTGAGGGTCGAGATTCCATCTTGTAGTGTAATATGGATAATGATATTTACCTTCGTTGTGGGCGAAGAATAGTTGAGCTTTAATTAAATTATTTTTATGGTTCTTGATATTTAGAAACAACTTTTCTTGAAAGCTTCGCAATATGATCGTCTATTGATTCTATTTGTAGGTCATGATGCAGCACGTCATTTCGAATGAACCATGGAGCTCCGTAATTATTCTAAGAATTTTATTTTGGATAACTTGGATTTTGTTTCTATTTGTTTTTGCAGCAAGGCCCCAGATGGGTACTCTCATTGTAGACAAAACGCACAATTGATTCTGAATTTTCATTAATTGAGCAACTCTTATGATTCTATTAGATAATATTTTGAAAAATATTTATTCGTAGATATTCATGGATTGAGAGACTTGAGTATTTAAATTAATTTTCTAATAATGATTTAGAAGTTATTTTTATATATTTTTAGACAATATTTAAAGTTTAGTAAAAGTGACTTCGTTAATTTATTTCGCTTGTATCTCATCTTGCTTTGCATACAAATGTGTTAAAAATTCCCTTTTATGTAGGAATAAATTAAAATTTACTGCAAGTTTTGACAAACTTAAAATAATGATGGTACGGCTGACCACTATTAATAATGAAAGATCACATGTAGTTCCGCAAATAAAATTTTTGAATCTTTCAGAGCTAGTTTTTAAATAGTCATTAAAGAAAATTTTGAAACGCTTTACTTTTAATCTCAAAGATAATATGCGCAGCATGCAATTCTGGTAATAAATTATGCTCTTGCGACTTGTCAGGATTAGATAAGCCGCATGCAGTGGCCGATAACTTGTATAGGAAGTGATAAAAAATTAATTAATCATTAATTTTAAGCACTCAGTTAAAATAAATACTAAAAGGCAAGATTTTAAAAATTACAAAAAGGATTATAAGTAAATAATTTTCAGAAGCAGATGCGAAAGGATTGTAAATGAAGGCTATTAAAAATCAGATTTAACTAATAATAATTAAAAAGCACTTTATTAAATAGTAGTTCTTAAATTTAATTAAAATATATTACTTTGATGACGATGCTATGGGAATACAAATAATATCCCAATGCATCAATAAAAATTTCATTATATAACAGCAAAAAATTTCACACCCAAAAGTAGCACCTCGTATAGCAAGACATACGTTCTAAGACCATATACGATATAAGATTGTATATAAACAAAGCCTAAGGTCTAAGACCGTATACGATATATATATTAACAAGACATACGGTCTAAAACCGTGTACGATATAAGACCGTATATTAACAAGACATACGGTCTAAGATCATACACGTTACAAGACCGTATATTAAAACGACTCATACAAATCCATATGTCATAAAAAAAGTCCTTGTTCGATAGCTCGGTCACACAAAACTAAACTCAAATAATCTTCGACACAGACACTAAGAAATGAATGGACTGTATAAATTAATTTCCTTTATTTAGGCAGCCATCAAGCTCGAAGATGGACTGCCACACGCAACCTTTCTCGTTGGTTACACTTATTGAACTCTTTTACTTATGCAGCCATCAAGCTCGAAGATGCACTGCCACACAACCTTTCTCTTTGGTCGCTGAGTTTCAACTCCTTTAGTTTATGCAGCCATCAAGCTCGAAGATGCACTGCCACACGACCATTCTCTTTGATCGCTGAGTTTCAACTCCTTTAGTTTATGCAGCCATCAAGCTCGAAGATGCACTGCCACACAACCTTTCTCTTAGGTCGCTGAGTTTCAACTCCTTCTTAAACTCTTTCTCCCGTCATCTCACCCCCTGCCAGACACCCCCACAGACAGGATGTTTTTCTGGACATAGGGCGTTGACCTCCCCTATGCAGGGAAACCTGGGTTTTCGACGTAACAGTCCTATTGGACAGGTCATCATAAAAAGCTTGGTTATCATAAAAAAGAACAAGCCCATGAATAAAGAACCAAGTTGAATTAATTATATCCGTTTGATGACTGCCAAATTTGCACCAAAAACAGTGATTTGGATCCGCTTGCAATTGTATAATCCTCTAATCCTCCTAATTCATGCAAACATTTTGCCTATGGGCTTAGTAGGTGGCCCCCTTCCCCCAATCAGGGGATGGGTTCTGAATTTAACAATTACTTCAGTACCGTTCAGTATTGTTTGGCATAGTGCTTCATAATTAAAACCGCTATTAATAATGAGGTAAGATCTGTTAGCAGTGTCAGTTGCAATAAAAGGTTTCAGAAATAAAGAAACTAAATATCGAATAACACAGCATGTATAAGCTTTGCAAATCGACAATTAATCTGACTAGTGGGAGTTTTCTGGGTTTTATATTATGTAGTGCAATTACCACTATAAGCCCTTTCGGAAAGTAATGTCCTCGCTTCATCATCGTTTAATAGGCTATTCTGGTACATATTAGTGACCAGATATTCATTTATATGCAGCAAAACACCGAAAATTGCTTTGGTATTAATATGGTTAATATTAATGATATTAATATGATAATATTAATGGTTAGTATTAATAATATTAATATGCTTTAATATTAATATTGTAATTAATATTATTGCTTTGGTATATATATTCATTTCAATGTTTATTGTAGTGCGATGCACAACTTTTATGACTGAATTTTCAATTGTCTAGCTATTCCTATGTTTCTATTGGGTACTATTCATAAATGGAACTTGATGTCCGAGTGACTAGCTCTCTAGCGTTCTGTGCCACAGGTTTCGGGTTCGAGTCTCGGAAGTCCCATGGATGCATTGAGTGGTTTCAGAATTCATTTTAAACCGTAGGTCGAGTCTTAAATGACTGCAGAGCGATTGAGCGTAGGGTTGACAACCCTACCCTTAAAAACAAAAAACCTTTAAATGGAAAAATCCATCTTCTGTCTTAAAATCTACCGAAAGGCTTGGTTTGGTTTGTCGTTCAAGTGGTCACTTTTGTCTCCAAGTAGACAGGGACCTACAATTTGCTAACGTGGATTCCGAACCACTCACAAGCATCCATGCCACTCCAGGATTCGAACCTTGAAGCCTATGGTACCAAAGGCTAACCAATTGGCTCCACGAATGCAGACGGCCTTGGACCACCATGGGCTGTTGTACCATTAAAGAAGAATAATTTTGATCATATATTGATTGTTCATATGTTCATTCTCTTTTCTTTCAATATATGAACAAAAATTCATTTTCTAGTTAAGATTTTGAAGTTATTTTTATCGGTTATATTTAAAGTATAGTAAAGTGACTTTTTGTAAATTTATCTCGCTTGTTGTCATAGTTTTTGCTTGTTGATGTGTTAAAAATTATTATGTATTTTTTACCCAAATTTGGGAAAAAGGCTTATAAAATATATCTAGTGATTTTATTTTTTTTTTGAAAATAGCAATGGCGAACCTTGGATATCAAATATCATTATAGAATAAAGACTTTCATAAAATTCCCCTATATATAATAGTAAAGTTTAAAATTTGTTGTAAGATTTGACAAATTTAAAATAAAAATAATGGTGTGTCAAAGTACTACCAATAATGAATGACAATGTGGTCCGCATACAAGATTTTTGAACCTCAGAGCATATTTTTGTAGATAGTCATTAAAGAAGAAAAGCAAGAAAAAACATTGTAAGCTATATTTAATCTCAAAGATAGTATGCATAAAGCATGCAATTCTGGTAATAAATTACTTCTTGTGGCCTGTCAGATTAGATTAGCCATATGATTGCAGACAAACTTGCAGAGGAAGTGATAAAAATTAATTAATCATTAATTTTAGATACCAATTAATCATGTACAGATTGAATAAGTTCGTTAAATTCAAACCGAATCAATAGCGAATTTATTTTTAATAGAACACAGTTACCGATTTTTATAAAATGCAAAAATATTGTTTTATATTTGGGAATTCAATGAAAGCCTTTGGAAAAGATAATTTTTTTTAATTTTATTTTTTTTTTTTTTTTCCATTTCCAGTTATAAAAGTTATATCCAATATATTACAGCCAATATTTCTGGTATAGAAAGATATATGAAAATGTTGAAGAAAAGGAAATTATTGCTGATGTCTGATTTAATTTTCAAGTTTTA